>JAMZAV010003926.1:0-60106 GCA_024449915.1 Sweltsa coloradensis | reverse complement strand
CTACAATGTAAATGAAACTGTTGCAATTGTACAGGCCGGGCTACCGCCGTGAGTCAGCGAGCCTGACGGATGAGGGCTCATAAATAATCACGATCCACTTCCCCTCAAATATTTCATTAGATATGTTTCCAGTTTCACAGTTGTCAATTGTAAACTGTCCGCGTGTGTATTATATAGCTTTTTTTTTTTATAATATAAGTTTTAAAGAATGATATATTGAGTGAAATATATACAAAGTTCCACATATGTGTTATCTTATGTGTACGGATGCAATACAAAAAACAAAACAGGAAGTAAATATAACAAACACGTAATTTAACCGAAACTTGTATTGATTTTAACAGCGGCAATGCGACATTACACATTCAACATACATAATTCATTCATATTATAAAACATAGCACATTTTATTGCATGTTTAGGTCACAATTCAACATTTCTTCATAAATTGACCAAAACTTAATAAAAATTGAAATTGAAACAAGCATGTTTTAAAAATTATCATTGCAGTTATTTATTTATTTAGCGTATGGAAGCAACAGCTTAAAAATTCAACAATGTCAAGGATGTAAAACAAAAGTCGTTAAAATTATAAGTCATAGACATAAATCTAAGTCAGCCAGCCAAGCCAACGCGTCAGGTTGCATTGCATTGCATTGCAGTGTTGTTTCATACTCAGATTTATAATGCACCAACAACAGCATTTAGAGTAGGAATCACACAACTTTGAATGACCTTTTGACACTGTTCGGCGGCCATTTTTCATGTGAACCACTTGAACAAAATTGGAGGTCTAATTGAAGATGTACTTTTAAAAAAATTAATGAATTATACACGGTGCATTATTAAATAAAAATACTAAATTATTGTTTAAAAGATTAATTTAATGTAATCTGGACGATCAAATTCATTGAAAGTAATAAATAACAAACAAATGTCAAGTCGTTATTCGTTTTCACAGTTGACAACAATGGTTTTATTTTATTGACCAATGAGCGATCTTCCCAATACCACTTTCATACAATCAGCTAAAATATTACTAAAGGCCTGCACAGAACAGATAGGCCCTGGATAGGCCCTAGCCCTCTATGCCCTAGCCTACGTCTTCTGCTATAATCTTGTTTCTGATTCTGACTAGGCTAATTTCTTTACTTGGTTGCTCTTCTGAGTTCTGGGCTTGACTATTTATTAATTAATAATATTTTAATGTTATGTATAGGCATAGCCTAAGTATTGATTAATTGAGTAGGTCTATCAATTGTCTGATGTTGGAAAAACACAGTCTAGTAAGCCAACCAATTAGGTAGGGCCTAGGTACCTAAACAGTAGGACCTAAATACGTACAAGACAACGGTTATAGGCATAAGGCTTTTAGAAAAAAAATACTTGTTAATATTCCTTTTGGGGGTACGGCTATAAATACTAGGCCTAGGCCTAGGCTACACTACCTGAGTTGGGCCGATGCTAGGCTACGCGTAGCCTTAGGCTAGGCCTAGTTTCCCCAAATTGAACAAATATCACAAGAATTTCCCTGTTTTATCAATGTAGGACTAGATCTAGCTAGCCTAGGCTGCATCATAGATAGGCTGCATCATAGATAGTCTGCATATTAAAGCAAGGCCTAGGCTTTTTCCCCCTCCGCCCCCCCCCCCCCAACGAGAAATTGCATAGAGCTAGGCCTGGCCCTAGGCTAGGCTAGAACAAAGTGTATAATAGTATCCTTGCCCTAGGGCCTAGTTCAATTTTAATGCAAATAGAATTGTGTTGATTAAAATAAAATAATAATATAAGACAAAGAATTTTAATATCCAAAACAACTCAGTGACAAAACATAACACGCAATGACAGTATCCTAATGAAACATAACCTCCAACGTTTGGAATGGTGGTCTGTTGACATACACCTAGTTCGTCACCTCGCCACACGCACGCAACGCACGGAGTAGAAAAATGATGCTCGCAATTTTATTTCTCCTGTGTTGGTTATGCCGATTTAAACAAATGCAACTTTGAAGGTCGTTCAATCTTGGCTGAATCGTACTCTAACACATTTAAGAAGTTATAGGGGCCTTCCTAAGGGCCAGCTCGGGCAAGCAGAAGAAGCGGGTTCAATGCCCAGACGGAATGGATTTTTATTACGAAATATTGTCAGTAGTAAGTACTAGAATGGGGTAAGGTTCATTAAAATACTAATACTCTTTTGTATTTGCTTTCGATGACTGTGACGAAATATTTGGATCAAAAAACAGTTCGGCCTACCAATCGTGAATCGTTGTTCATATAACCAAACTTTGATAAAACCATTCAGATTTAGACACAGGTCCTTCCCCTGGCTATTTCCCGCGCCCATCCGCGCGATAGCTGCCATTGTGTTTTGCCATTAGATAATATTATCTTCTTTTTTAGGTCCAGCTGTGTTTATAATACCGATCTGTGTACACCACAAGACTGGGTTGAGCAACTGCACTTGCACTTAATGCGTGTTTAGGGGTGAGGGGGTTGGGGGGGGGGGGGGGGGTTAACTAGACACTTTCACAAGGCGCAGACATACTTGGAAGGTTGTAAATAAACTAAACTATGAAATGAAGTCATCAGTCTAATCTAATGTGATCGTTTGGTTTAATGTGAAAACGTCTATTATTCTGCTTCTCATATTGGACTAATGGAACTGCGGAAACCCTTGTTGTTTTTTGTAGTCTAATACATAAAAATATTTTATCTTGAAGCTCAAAATAAATATATTTCTATGTTTTGTAGGAGGTAAAAGCGTTCCCACTTAAATAGCTTGAATAATAACTCGATTGTTTTTGCCCAAACAGTTCACAAACTGACGGTATGCTTCATGTATTAATTATATTTAGAACTGGTTCGATCGCATAAATAAATAAATAAATAAATAAATTTTATTTAGAGTCTACCCAGTCAGTTATATAACTGATTTTCAGTGGGGGACTTTAAATCAAAGCGATCAAGCCAACCCTGCAGGCCCCGACGCAATCGACGAGTGAGCGATAACCAACCAAAGATCGATATTTTTAATAGGAAATATAGCAATCAGTGGTATGGACAGTGCGAACACCCGCGAATCAACGCCAGAATCAACAAGGTCGATTCAGAACAACTCTGAAATTTATTATGTGCTTCGTTGCTAGGACGGCTCCAAAGTCACCGTTTACAAACTCCTAAGACAAGAACTGATGGACTTAAGTCCAAATCAGAAGTTAAAAAACTTCTGACTGAAGCGGGAATCGAACCCTGGACCTTCTGCATTGGAAGCAGATACGCTAACCACAAGACCAACGAGCCACACAACAAGACCAACGAGCCACACACAAGACCAACGAGCCACACAACAAGACCAACGAGCCACACACAAGACCAACGAGCCACACAACAAGACCAACGAGCCACACAAAAGGCTCCAAAATACAAAAGTAGGCCTATTGTTTTCACTTTTTGTAATAATAGGTAAGATACGGCCTAACGTGAGGTAGACCAAATTCAGTTTTTAATATTAGTTTGTCGGTATAAACTGTCACATTTTTCACAGCAAAGCAGCTACTTCCAGTCTTCCACACAGCAAAGACTCATTCCTCACATTTCCACCAGTTATCTAGGTGCCCGTTAGGGCGCCGCAGCCAAGCCGCGGTGCGCTACACACTCAAGCACCTTATACACTAAGCAGAGTTGGGGTGATTTCGAGGTGTTACCAGCCGTCATGTAACGTGATGTGAACTTGAAAACTATCACAATCGAGGGGATTTGGGTACCTGACAACACATGCCAAAAAATTTTATTGGGGTACGAGCATTCCTTCTTGGTGAAAAAATAGTCTTCAAACATGCTCAAAATCACTTTAAGGATGTTAGCTACTGCTACTACTACTGCTAACATCTAATTCGTCAGTTTCAATCGGCCCGCGATTCTGACCAGACGGGTGGGGCTACAATGTTCATATTTTACATGGACATTAAGGTTATAGTAATTGTCTTATTTTCAGGACTTACACTGGACGTAATTATTAAATAAAGGAACACATAGGCCTTATTGTACGTGATAACATAATTTATTCTGTAGTCCATACTCACACACCTCTAGCCAACTGCCATATTCCACGCCCACCTCTCTAGAACCACTGCCTTCCCATATTCTGTCCAGCCTGGTTCCACAGCCTACTCGACTCTACCCCTACGTCATCAACATGGCGTAGGGCCAAGTCCCAGCTGTCACAACTATCACATCTCACCACTTAAGTTTTTTCCAAAAACACTCACCCGTATCAACTGGCATTTACCATCCCCAGATATATAAATATATAATATAACGTCGATTATAACCATACATATTATTAACAATAACATACCTAGGTATGGATATAATGGCATTTATGCAGTTCAATTGATTTAACAAAACAATTTAAATTTCCTCCTAAATTTAACAGAATGTAACTATCACATCTCACCACCTAAGTTTTTCCCAAAAACACTCACCAGTATCAACTGGCGTTTAACATAACCAGATATATAAATATATAGTATAACGTCGATTATAACCATACATATTATTAACAATAACCATACATATTATTAACAATAACATACATAGATATGGAAATAATGGCATTTATGCAGTTCATTGATTTACCAAAACAATTTAAATTTACTCTTCAAAACATACAGATGCTGGTTGCATTAGTTTTGATATCTTTGCGGACGTTTAACATTCCTGCCACTGCGGGTGCAGTTTGTGCTAGCCGAAATAGTAGGATTGGTTATCTTTGGATGGGGTTTTTGGGACAGGGGCCCAGTTGTCTTTTTGGGTTTTCTTTCACAGGAGACATGGGTCCTTGTTGCGGGTTGTCTTTGACTGTTTCATAGGCTAACAACTCTGGATTTGAAAACATTGGGGGTAGTGACTCGGGGCAAGGACTCCTCTGTTTACGTCTCAGTACGGTATTGTTTGAATTTTTGATTATGTATGACCGTGGTGTTGGGTGTAGGGCTACTACTTGTGCCGGTTCCCAGGTTTTGTTCCTTTGAACTAGAATATTTTCACCTTTTGTCAGCAAGGTTTGTTCTCGCACACCATGTCCTTTATCATAGTAGTGTTTCTGTACTGCCTGACGCACAGTAAGTTTGTCCTTGATACCTGTTTGAAGAACAGGCTCTAAGAGTTTTGAGCAGATAGGTATCTTTGTTTTCATGTTTCTGTTAAACAATATTTCATAAGGGCTTAATCCCAATCCCTTTACTGGTGTACTACGATATTCCATGAGTGCCTCATAGACACTTCTGTTTTCCTCTTGTGCTTTCCGTAACATGTCTTTTACCATTGATACGGCTCGCTCAGCTAGGCCGTTGGATTGTGGATATGTAGGGCTAGTTGTAACGGATTCAAAATCCCAATTCTTTGCAAAGGATTTAAATTCCCGGCTGGCAAATGGCATATTATCCGAGACTAGGGTGTCCGGGATACCCAAGCGTGCGAAGAGAGACTGAAGCGTGTTGATTACCTCTGATGCTGTTTTGGATTTTATCTGTATGAGCTCCAGCCACTTGCTATAATAGTCCATCACAACTAAGTAAATTTTTGTTCCCATTCAAGGATATCTGTTGCTAATCTTTCCCAAGGACGGTCAGGTATAGCATGACCAATCATAGGCTCTTTCCTTTGAGTCTTACGGAACTTTAAAACCGTTTTACACTTGTTTACATAATCCTCAATGTCAACAGTCATCTGCGGCCAGAATAGAGTTTTACGAGCACGCATTTTGCTACGCTCGATGCCAGAGTGTCCCTCATGAATCAGTGATAATAAAAAGGGCCCTTAAACTCTGTGGCACAACCAGTCTGCCCCGAAGGAAGACTAATCCTTCCGTTGTGTGAATGTCGTCCTTCAGGTTCCAATAGTATTTGGTATTGTCATCAACTTGTGACTTGTATTTGGGCCACCCATTTTGATGATATGAAGTCAGCGTTTGTAAAGTCGTGTCTTGCATAGTTGCCTTTTTTAAACTCGGTTTTCCGGGCTTCAGACATTGGCAGATGTTTTACAATAGAGTGAACTACACATGTTAGGGTGGGATCATCACTGACTGGGTCAGTCAAATAGGCACGTGATAGGGTATCTGCAGCATGAAGCAACTTTCCGGGTACATATGTAACATGCAAGTTGTATTTTAATAGTCTGAGCAGCATTCGTTGTAGTCTGGCAGACTCTTGTCTATGCTTTTGTCACAAATTGTTACTAGGGGTTTGTGGTCGGTATGTACATTGACTGGCCTGCCATAAGTATACTGGTGGAACTTCTCTACACCGAACACAATAGAGAGAAGTTCCTTTTCTATCTGACAGTAACGCACCTCTGAGGGTGTTAGGCTTCGGGATGCATATGCCAAGGGTTGCCCACCTTGCATAAGGCAGGCCCCTAGGCCTGACTGTGAAGCGTCAGCTTGTAACACGAGTGGTTTGGTACTGTCATAAATGCCCAGAACAGGAGGATTTATTAATGACTGTTTGATTTTATCAAAAGCGGCATCATGTTCTGGATGCCATTGCCACAATGTGTCATTTTTTGTCAGATCACGCAAGGGGGCAGTGATTTGTGATAAATGGGGAATATACTGGCACAGGTATTTCGTCATGCCCAGCAGTCTCAATAAGTCTGTTTTATTGGCAGGGGTAGGCATATTAAGGATGGGTTTGATGTTGTTGGGATTAGCTGATACTCCTGAAGCACTTATTATTCTGCCCACATAGGACACTGTTGGGACTCGAAATTGGAATTTTTCCTCATTAAATTTAACATTAAGAACCCTAGCCCGTTCCAGTACCTTGGCCAGGATCATGTCGTGCTCTTGAACTGTGCGACCTGCTACAATGAGATCATCCAAATAATTTCAATACCCTCAATGTCTCCAAATAGTTGCATGAAAGTTTTTTGAAACACTTCTGGGGCCGAACAAAGGCCAAAGGGGAGACGCATGAATCTAAATCTACCAAAGGGTGAGTTGAAAGTGCAGAGATCTGCACTTTCCTCTGTCAAGGGGATTTGAAAAAATCCCTGTTTCATGTCAAGTACCGAAATACTACCTTGCCCTGGAGATTATTAATTAAATCCTCAGCGCGAGGAATCAGATAGTGTTCACGTTTAATACTCTTATTCAGGTCACTTGGGTCCAGACATAATCTCAATTTTCCATCGGGTTTTTTCCACTATCACTAGTCGGTGAACCCAATCTGTGGGTTTGTTAACTTTTTGTATGATTGATTTGGATTCTAAGTCATCAAGAGTTTCTTTTAGTTTAGAATGTAAACTAAGAGGAACACGCTTACAAGCGTGAATTACAGGAATTGCACCTTCTTTGACCTCGATGTTGTGGGTTATAGGCATCGCACCTATTCCATCAAACACATCCTTGTAGGTTTCAATCACATTTTTTTGGAATTTTCTACCTCAATTTTATCTATTCGCTTAATCAGATCCAGTTTGACACATGCATTTAATCCTAAAAGTGGGCAAGACTTAACATTAACAACAACAATTCAAATTTTTGAACATATACCTTTTTTGGTTTTACAATTTAGGGTTATGGAACCCTCAGGTTTCACTTTGAAACTGTCACTGCCAAAGGCTACCAGTATTGAACTTGTTTTCTTTATACCTGCCTGTTTAATGTTCAATTTGCTCAGAACACTGGTTGGCATCACGCTTATTTCGGCGCCACTATCTAATTTAAAGGTGATAGGGGTAGACTCTACCATTATGGTTTCAGTCCACGACCTGTCATTACCTTTAGGGCTTGGCCTACACCTGCTTGTTTGCTCAACAGAGCTAATGTAGAGTTCATTCAGTTGGTTGTGAGGATCCTCTTCTTCCTCAGAATCAGCTGACGAGTCTTGGGTAGGCATCCCTGGTTCATCTTCTTGCAGTGTGTGTACCGGTACCTTCTTTGTTTTACGTGTAGGGCATCCTGTCGCGAAATGGTTTTTCTTGCCACACATGGCACAGGTTTTCCCAAATGCTGGACATCGGTAGGCCTTGTGTTCGTATCCACACTTACGGCAAGTGTATTTTTCAGACGAGGCTTCGTCACGGTAGGCTCGGTCAGTTTGCTTATTTCTAAACTTGTTCTTGCCCCCACTTAGCTTGCTTCTTATCAATGTGGACGGCATCGATGGCCACTGGTTGTCCTTGGACAGCTTTTGCTTGACGTTGACTCTCTTCCGTAGCCCTGCAGTGATCTGCGGCTTTGTTCAGGGTTAGACTCGGTTCCCTTAGCAGGCGTTCCTGGGTGTTCTTGTCACTTATGCCCAAGACGATCCTGTCCCTAATTAGGCTTTCTTGTTGTTCCTCAAATTCACATGAAGCACTGGCCATTCTGAGTTCTAATAGAAACTGTTCAAATGTCTGGCCTTGTTTTTGAATAATTGAAAAAAATTTAAAGCGTTCATAGACTATGTTCTTTCTTGGTTCACAGTAAAGTTCAAATTTATTCACTACGGGTTCAAGCTTGTTCTTGTCCCCCTCGGTTTCGTAGGTAAATGTGTTGTAGATTTCAACACCCTCGTCCCCCTATTAGGCATAGTCATTTGGATACTTTCACCGATTCATCTTTATCTTTATCACCTCCAGTGGCTTTCAGGTATAGCTTGAATTTTTGTATCCATTTTTCGCCAGTTTTGTGCCACATTGCTTCAAAAGACATTTCTTGGGGTGGCTTGAAGGATTCCGCCATTTTGTGAGCCTTAGGGCCTAGGCCCTAGCCTAGAATTTCGTGAGTTTTGATAATATGACTTAGGCCTACTTACTTATCAATGAGAGCTGGTTCGATTACTTCTGACACCATGTCTTATGTTCAGGACTTACACTGGACGTAATTATTAAATAAAGGAACACATAGGCCTTATTGTACGTGATAACATAATTTATTCTGTAGTCCATACTCACACACCTCTAGCCAACTGCCATATTCACGCCCACCTCTCTAGAACCACTGCCTTCCCATATTCTGTCCAGCCTGGTTCCACAGCCTACTCGACTCTAAACCCCCACGTCATCAACATGGCGTAGGGCCAAGTCCCAGCTGTCACAACTATCACAGTAATATAGTCTCTTTTGAAAAAAAAAGTTGAAAAAGTTTGCTGGAAAAGGCTTCCAAATAAAGGTTTTAAATAAGCCTTATACACTAGGCATACAATCAACAAGTAACTATAGTTACTTGACACTTGTTGACGGTATAAGCAGAGTTAGGCGGGAAAGTGCGATACGTAAACAAATGGCGGACATTTTAAATTTTGCTTCTATGTGTGAAACGAGAAAAGTTGTCATTATACTCTCATAAAACAAATCAGAAACCATCCCTGGCCTAGGCCCAGATGTAAAAAATTATATTTAAAATACAACAGTGTAGGTCTAAATTTCCATTAGGCTATAGGACTAGATAAAAAAATACTTACATTACATGTTTGACAAGCCCTTGGCCTTTCTTAGCCAAACCTAGGCCAGCACAACTTTGTTCTGACACACTTCCCGCACAAATAACCAGTTTTGATAACTAAAAGCCTAATGCAGATAAACAATAGTATGATTGTCCACCTAGGCTATACAAAAATGTTCGGAAATAATACACATATTCTTTTCTTTTTAGCCATGTTTAGCCATGATCAAAGTCAGATTGCTGCTACACACAATGTCGAAGCAAGGTGTCAAATATGAGCGTGATCATCTGTTTGTTTACATAATTGCAACAATCAAATCATTTCATGCAACTCGTCTTTCGATTGGCCCGCGTTTATGAAGGCACTGCCATCTAGAATAAATATAGAACGTTTTCAAGCTCTTTGCTATGCAAATCTTTTTAAAGTGTCTGGATTTCGTGAACCTCACCCCATGTGAATAACAGCAATACTCTTTCAACTCACAACCCATGACGTTTTCCACGATACCGTTCAAGAATACCACCAAAACGACTTTGTTTTCAAATTGCGTTTTCAACTCATCTCCCACGAACTCAAGAATTGGGGTCCAGTCCTTATACCGTCGTTATACCATGGTTATACCACCTATACCCAGGATGTACATGAATCCGGGTCTAGATATATTTTACATCCTATTGTTATTGCTAATACCATAAAAATTAAATCAACTTTGATAAAATTATTATATTTTAACAAATAATTTTACAATGGAACTTGAAAAAGTAATGAGATCACACACATAACAAAAACTTGTAGAAATACAGCCAAACCTTACACACTCAAAAGAAATGAGATCTAAAAAAAGTGCCAAGCTCATCTACCCTTCCACATTTGCGCATTCTTAATTCATAAACGTACAGTGTCCCATAACAGCATCCTCGAAAAGCTTGGCAAAATAAAATTTGCATGTTATTACGTTTAAATTAATTAGAAAAAAGAACTTGGTTGAACTATTACGTTTAAATTAATAATCGCAAATTCTATTTTGCCAAGCTTTTTGAGGATGCTGTTATGGGACACTGTACGTTTATGAATTAAGAATGCGCAAATGTGGAAGGGTAGATGAGCTTGGCACTTTTTTTAGATCTCATTTCTTTTGAGTGTGTAAGGTTTGGCTGTATTTTTACAAGTTTTTGTTATGTGTGTGTTCTATTGACTCCTGATGCCGCCGCTGGCACTTTTTATGAACTCTTCTTTGGATTTTTCTTTATCTGCCAATTAAGCACCTTTACCATCGAAAAATAGGCCTGTACGAGGTGCAATAATCACCAATCACAATAACTAATAAGTCAACAGACAATAACTGGCATTATGGCATACCGCATATCACTGACTCATTATAGTCATTGGCTTGCTATGCAACGTGAGAGCTCGTGTCCGACAATCCGAGTCTCCCCCTTCCTACGCGTCATTTCCCCGCCACCGTCAGTCACTGTGAGGCGGCACAGCAACGATCAAAACGAAATGCAGCACAGAGTTACAAACCTGTGGTAATCCGCGGATTGGAACTGAATGAGAGCACTTATCAGAAAACCAAAGAGCACACTATTTACAGGAAGGATTGACGATTATGTGGTTGCAAAATATAATTTTTCTGAGCAAAATCCTCCAAGGTCTCGGGGGGTAAAGATCGTCGCAATGTTATTTCTTATGGGAGATTTTTGCCGATGGGACCTAGCTCGAAAATAATTAAGTTCTGCAATTTTTTCCCAGGGTCGTGGTAACCCCGATTTTTTTTCTTTTACTCGCTAAATTCATTTCTAATAAGCATACATCAAATATGTGATTTTGGATTAGCGCTTAAGGTTAATGTATCTAGGGTACCAACTTTGCTCAATTATGCTTTTTTGTATTAAAATCGATAAATATTGATGTTATACCTTAAAAAATCAAGTTTTGAAATTTTTTGGATTTTTTTTACGCTGTGTACCGGAAAAAGAAAAGTAGCAAATATAAAAATAACTCAGATCGAAATTACTCACGTCAAGAATCTGCAATTTTTACCTGACGTTTGTTGATATGTTGAGTACTTATTAAAAAAAAATTGTGACAATATGACATGTAGTTTTTTGTTTTTGATTTTTTTCGTGTACCGGTGTAAAACTCTTTAGTTATGGGCAACATTCATCTAAGCATATTTAGGTTATGTAGGGGAGCAGATAAACATAAAACTATACCAGATTGTGCGCTGAACACTTAGCTTTCATTAGCCGTATCAGGATCTATTCTAGCTAAAAAACTTTTCGCACAAGTATGTCCCGCGTGAATACCTGCAGAAAACCGCGAATTGTGCCCGTCAGCGGCCGAGCCAGACTGAGCGCGTCAAGTTTACGACTCCGTCCAGAGGCGCGCACAGCCGGTGGCGAGTAACTGGAGAACTACTAGTCGCTGTGTTCCTTGCTCGATGCCGCCGAATAAGGCGCAACTTTGAAAACTGCTGGCTCGGCGCTCCGTCCTGCGTCTGGTTCTCCCATCTCAATTCATTTGTTGAAGTGCTGGCAAGAGCATCTAATAAATGTGTGTTGACCACAGTATTAACGTATTGAAAGAGTTACCTACATTACGTCAGTGAAGTGCAATGCACCTCAATAGTCAGTGCATTAGCGAGTGATTTTATCAATGATTTATGAATGATGAGTGATGATTATAATAATGTGTATTATATCTAAGTGAAAATGGGAAACCGTTAATTTTTCGGTCCACAAAGGAAATTAACACTTGTCTTATACTCGTAAATCGTTCAAGCATTTTAGTGATGTGAATGCAAATATGTCAGTAAGTTATTGATTAGGCTATTGAAACAGTGGACAATACGGCTGATTGGATTTTAGTGTGAAACACCTGTTTATCATCAGTATTTATATGTGACAATGGGTAGCATTAGTACGAGAAAAAATCGTCAGAAAAAAAGAAACAAACGTTCGAAAGCACAAGTGAGACGAAGAAAAAGGAACGCTGGCCTGCTGACTTCTAAAGACGGGTAAGTGATGTCTAGGGTTGACTGATTGATTTTATTGTTATATACCTGCCCCATAACAGGACAGGTCGGCCAATGTAGGGTTATGGATCCGTACCGCCTACGCCCTACACGTGGTACATGGGCATACATGCATAATTGAACAGTGATATAGGACTATCCAACAATATCAAAAATCAAAATTAATGTAGAATTCACATTCATTCACATTGAATAACAAGTTACTATTATCAAAATAAGTAAGTAATTCTTATCACTCTAATTATAACAGTGCGTATTTATATGAAATTGAATCATAACTCATTATGAAGGGTGTTTTCAATACCGAAAATTATTTACAGGGCTGTATCAGAACATGCACCAGATGAACACAGTCCAGCACCTCAGCCAGGTGTTTCAAGAATTGAGACAGAAGCTGGGAGTGGGAGTCCTTCATCCCCGATAGATGAATCAAACAGGTGTGGTTTTGAACACGTTTTGACATAATTTTGTTCATTCTGGAATAATCACACATACAAACTGCATCTATCGCACAGAAATTATTAACAAAAGTTATTGTTATCAAACAATAATAATTCACATTGTGTGTAATGCAATACGTTTTGAAGACGATTGGAACAGTCAAACGGCAGACCTGTATTGCGTGGGTTGGTCGAATGTCAAGGCCGTTGCACAACTATTTTGACAAAGCCACATTTCAGTTTTAGCGAGCGACGTTCTGTGCGATGATTGGCTGTGAATGTGACGGAGATTTGACCTTGGTTTGACTAAAGAATTGAGAATTGCATTTGAAGGTTAGCCAAGGTCGTTCTTTGCCATAGTCATTTATTTGCATATGGATTTACTCCTCGCACATAGGGCTATCATGTTGTACTAGCTAGTAACAGAACAGTTCTATACAATAGAATGTGGGTACACACAACAAGAATGTAGATAGTGTAGGGCTAATGTAGAGAATGTATTGTAGTGTACTACATAATCAGGTCACGGGATGCTAATTTATTCCGTTGTATTTTCTGTTGAATTGTAGCACGTTTCAGATAGAAATTGACAAAAATAATATTATTTACAGGACTGTATCACAACATGCACTAACAGACGAACGCAGTCCGGCACCTCAGCCAGGTGGCCAGGCAGAAGCAGAAAGTCCTTCATCCCCGACACCTAGATCAAGCAGGTGTGGGTTTAAAAATATTTTAGCATAATTTTAAAATAGACTATGTACAACACTGTATCATTGATTGTAAAACCGAGATGACGCATTGCATCTAACATATTCCACTCATTGCCCCTGACCTTGTGCTTTCAAGTATTTTCTCACATTCAAGTTGCGACACCGCGATATATAACAAGTGTGCTGCTAGATTATCAATGATCATCATAACTTTGTTTATAGTATCAGCGATAACGCTAACGTCCGCCCGTACGCCCCCCCCCCTCCCCTCCCCCGCCCCAAGAACACAATCTAAAACAACACGCGCCTGCACTTGCATGGACGATCGACCTAAACGCGTTCTCTGCACTCAATCGATTATAAATGTTTATATTATCAACTTTCGTTATTTACTTTTCAGTGATATTTGGCCCAATAGTCAAGATGCAAGTGACGAAACGAAAGCCTGCCAGATATTCCCGTCCTTCCAGATGTGGAAACTATTACGTTAGATAAGAAGTTGGAAGGGCAACGAGTAGCTAACATCAGCTACCTCCTTCAGCAATTGACAACCCTGTCGTCCCATGGCAAAACATGCACTACAGGAAAATATGTTTTTAAAAACGAGTCCCGTTCAGGCTTAGTAAGCACATTCATTTATGAATGCGTTATGTGTGGCAGCACTACGTTCGTCAGAATAGTGTTGTGACTCAGTGTTGTGACTTATCTAGATAAAATTTGTTGTTATTTATTATCTTATCTAGATAAGTTTATGGTTATCTTTTTCAATTATCTACATAAAATAAAGTTCATCTTACCTAAACTTGTAAAGCTTTCAGATAATTTTTTTACATAAAATAATTAGGTAACAATACTTTAGAAAAATAAAATAAATCACTTTTTAAATAAAATTACTTCTACCAGTTTACTACATTATGTTCCGGATATTTGAAAATGGCGGCAAAAGTTGGTAAATAACTTTGCTTTTCTGTGATAATTATTTTTATCTATTATCTTTTATCGAGATAATGTTTTTACAGTTTTTCTTTTATCTTATCTAGATACATTTTTGGAGGATTATCTTTACCTAGATAAAAATTTAACTATCTTGTCACAACACTGGCAATAATTCGTCTCCACCTTTTCTTGAAGCTACAATCTTTGATTTTGTGTCACTGTGTCCATAGGGATGGCAGCTGGTTTCTTAGTGTGGTGTTGTTAGGAATATAATAGTTTGATTGTATATTTTCAGTGAATTAACAACTAACAAACAATTATTGTTTTTTTGAGAGCTGATCTTTGGAGCTGCAAAGGAATTTACTTTGGCCACATTTTTCTATTTTCTATTTTAATTTAGAACATAGCAAATAATATGTAAGTGTATATGTATTATTATTATCATCCTAAAGCAATAATTTTATAAATACATAATATACAATCAATAATGTACGTTCATTGTAAGTTTATATGCGTGATAAATATTCGTGTAGGCCTAGCTTCGAATATTTTTTTACATGACAAGCATATTATTATTATTTTTATTTCATTTTTATATCAGAGTTTGACTAAGTTTGTGCTTATATTCAAATCTATGTGATATTCGGTTTAGTTTTTAATTTCCGTTGACTATTGCAATTGTTGTAAACTTTTATGTAGATAATTTGATTCCTATATTTTTACACCACAATTATGATAATTTAGTGTAGAGAGTTGGAAATTGATATACGCGCACGTGTGTTAAATAATGTGTAAAGATCTATGGCGTCGCCTTGGACATGTAAACTATTGTGTCCTGCACTCTAGGTTCAAAACCTTGCTTAGAAAATATCGTAATGCATTAGGCCTAATATTGTAAATAAATGACTCATAATATGTGACCAGCAATATATTATGTTTTATAATAATAGCCTTCCACGTTCATCTGTGTAATCATAAAATAACACTACTTTACTACGAACTACAAGGTAACTACCAAAGTGCTTATGGTAATATGATCATAACGGATATGTTTTTTTATAGTTTTATTAATTTGACGTGGTTATGAAAACACTTACTATGTCATTTTTATTGATACAATATTTCTTCCATGTGTCATGCTCCGTGCTCGCCCTATCGTTATCACAATGAGCTTATCATACTTACGCCATTTTTGTTTATAAATCAAAATAAAATAATGACTAATATTGAGAATGACATGCTTCTTCAGACTTCATGGGAATTATTTTCCACAAAAATTTAATTGAAATTACAATTGTATGTTTTCATATAGAGAAGTAAATGGGTATATTTGGTTCCAATTGATAATTGCAAACGTATTCATAATCAAATTACAATAAAAAGCTTCAGAAGAAATTATATTTATTTGTTATTTATGACTCGTTCCCTGTCTCCTGGCCCCGCAGTCAAGTGAATGCGCGAACATCGCCGTAAATATGAGCTCGCGGGCCGTTCTCCCCGCTCCGCGGCGGCGGCTAGCATAGACCTGCTCAGTTGACACGTCTTACTCGACTGAAAGCCGAGGTCCGCTGCCTGCGGCCGATCGGCCTGGAGGGGCGGGGAGGGGGGGAGGGGAAGACCGATCACTCGCACATACTTGTGTATAATAATTATTAAGAAAAAGTCGATTTTGAGGGGGGGTAGCTCCACCTTAAATACCCCTTTAATTACTCTCATGGTCCAGACATTTGGCATTCTTACTCACACATACATTTATCATTATTAATATATGTATTTACTACGAATATCCCATCCCTAGTTTAAACGTTTAAACGTTAAGTGGACGGTTAGAGGTTATTAAATTGGCAAAGCGTTTAGTAAAAATTTTAAATTTTTAAATTTGATAATTATTTTTGGAGCCTACACAAACACGGGCAATGGATTAGGTCGATAATTTTCTAAAAGTGCTTTATTTTGGTGGAGGTGCCGGGTCCCAGGCTGTATTAGGACATCTTGTCTGTTACACATGGTGGAAGTGCCGGGTTATTAAATGCAAGAGTGAGAATAAAACCGTTGTTAATTATTCGTCGGCCGGTCATAAGAACAAAATTATGATTTTTGTTGTAAAACCTAGGCCACTGCCTACCTAAATTTAAATTTAAAAAAAAAAATGTTAGAAAATAGGGCTTATCACGTTTAAACGTTTGAACACGATTGTTCAAGGAGTTAAACGTTCACAAAATTAAACGCTTTTTCCCATCCCTAGTATTTACATTAATTCTTTTTTCAATATCAACAGATAAAACATGCTCTTATGTATGTGTGTGTTTTATAATGAAGAATTCTTGCCTACCAGTGAGGGCATATGAGTGTACAATGAAGGCTGTGAATAAATAAGTCCTTGCAACAGGCTGATATTGGAAGGCTTACCTGGATCGCTCTGCCCCCCTGCATGAGCATATTGTCCGGCCCACTCCCAACTGTCTGGCTCGGGCTCCTGTTTCACCTCCACCTCCTGCTTGACGTGAAGTGGATCACAGGCAGGGGCTGCGTTACTACCCCAACTGGGCAACTCTAGCGGGTCGACGCCTAGAACAGAATTATTTTATCATCGTCATTATTATTATTAAGTCTCTATTTGCAACAAAATGCAATCCACTTGTGCAAATTTAATAGAGAAGGAAGGAGGGAAACCCAGTATTGGCACGTAGCCTGCTCCTTTCAAAAAGTACCAAGAAGACCAACAGCTTTACGTCCCAACTGAAAGGACGGTGTAACCTTGACTGTCATAGGTTCCTCAACTAACTAGGACTGCCAAGCAGACGTGGAGGAGAACGAAGCTGTTATACTAGCTCTTGAACCCTCCATCTGCTCCAGCCAGTGGTAAAAGTGTTTCAGGGGAGAGCGGTCACTCACTCTACCCCTGACCACTCTGTTCTAATTTTACCATCACTGAGCATATGAATCAATACAAATCTAATCCAATTGAATTTTGTAAGTGAAGCTAGGCCTATAGCAATCAAACAGTCATTTTGAATTGGCTCGTTTCTTGTTTTAGCTCAAAAGAAATAGTGGTTCATTGTCTCTGCTAGTGACATAAAAATCTCAATTACACCTACATGGACTCAAGAGTTAAATGATTTAGGGTTACAAGTCCACTCTCACCCCTCCCCCCACCTCCCTCCCACTCGTTTGTGGGCTGTAAAACCAAACTTTCCATTGTTGATTATCGCTTTATCGTGTCATGCACAAATTATTACACACCAGAGTGCAAACGATGCAAATTCGAATATGATTGGGTGGTATAGGCCTATACAACGCTACGAGAATGTCAGGCATCAGTAGCAACCAGGAGGAAATCATGGGAAACTTATGCTATGGGGCTATAGAATAAAACATTAATGCCTACTTGTTGAGCCTTAATCAGGAATATAAGTAGGGACTGACATATTATGGCCTAGGCCTAAATATTTTGTTAATTTTTAATCATGGCCATTGACCTAAAATTTCTAATGTAACTATCATCATAGGCCCTAGACCATTACCCAGCCAGTATTCACTGTGTACCACTCTCCAAACCATAAAGATTTGAGTTTTGATATATTTCATTCAGTAATGTCAAACTTGGAACATAAAGCTAGATATGCCTACTCACTTGTAGAAGCAGGAATATCCAAGGGACGTTGAATTCTCTCTACGTCCACAGCCACAAACTTAAAGCTAGGCTGGTGTTCTGTCACATCGATCTGTTCCTCTTGCTTCAGCGGAGAAGATTTATGAGCAAAATTGATAGAAGCTGAGTAACTCGACTGAGCAATTAGGTCCATACCTACAACAATGAAGAAATGTGTTTAGTCCAACAGACAACTAGGTACAAAAAATACACATTAGTTAGTGTACAATCACCACCAAAGACCTGGCAAAATTGCCCAGGAATATAAGGAAAAATAGCGGAAAAAAATGAAACAGCTAAATTTTTTCTCAAGATACTAAGTTGGGTATGTTGTTTAACATACTAAAAGTCCCCACCTGTACCGCGTGAGCTTCCTTATAATATGACCTTGAAATGACCCCGATAAACGTTTGTTTACGTTTATCACGTAAATGGTGGAAATTAGAAAACAATGTTTCAAACAAATAATGTTTCTTAATAAATTTATCACAAAAAAGTTCAAATCCATTTTTTCACCAGAACACTCCTTCCCCTTAAAAATCCAGGATTTAAAAATCAACTTGGAAATAGTGAATTGTAAGAAATTCTTATGAAAATGATTTTAAAATGCATTTTGTATTTACATAAAACATGCTCTCACACTTTGACAAGGTAAAATAAGGTGTCAACAGTTGATTGAAAGAGGGTGTGGTTTTATTTAGGTGGCGAGAGGGAGGGGAGGGGTAGCTTCAGCTCAATAAAAGTAAATGTAATCGACAATCTGGAAATGTTTATTGCATTATAATCGTGTTTATTGAATACATTCTCGTATGATAGTTTCCACACCACCCTAGACGTATAGAATTAGGCGCGTTTCTGTATGTGGAATGTTCCCCAGTATAGGCCAGTAGGGTAGTTTGTTAGAATTTTAATCTCTTGGTCGCTCCATGTGTCTCTTCATCGGCTTCCTCGATTCCCATTTCATCATCTGACGTTTCATTTTGACTTGATAACGTATCGACGGTACTCGGTTCATTATCATTGCCGTCGTCATCTCGACCACTTCTGTCGGTGTTGCGACTTGCATCTTCTCCATCTTATTCCTCCTCGAACGATGATTGCGGTAAAACATGTTCAATATCCTCTTCCTGAACGTCATCGACATCTTCGTCGTCCTCCATCTCAAGCCTTACTGCGTTTTCACACGAAACTCCACTGCAGTGCACGCCCCCGTCTGGGCTCGGGGTAGAATTGGGCCAGAGCATGGCTCTGCTAATCGTACAAGGCGATTCAAGAGAAAAGTCCACCTCGCAAACATCAGCTAGTACGAGGGGTGTATATTACACCTCGAAACTAGAAGCGAGCTATGCCAATCGTTGTCGGGGACACCTCCCCCTTCCCTTGACGACCTCCCCGACGACGTTGACAGTGACACAACGAACGATGACAAAGACGATGACGACCGCGACGTGAGAAACCCCCCTTCCTCCCCTTACTCATGGCTGGTTCTGACCAGCATGGGCCCCTCCTTCCCATATCCTAGGCTAGAATGGTGCATTATGACCTAACGGTTGACGCGTCCTTAATCCAAATATAACCAAGCAAATATTTGAACACCTTAATCCTGTTTTTCGGCACCCACAGGCTTCACCGCATCCTTTCAAGCAACCAGAAGAAAGTGAGTCCAAGATATGTTGTGGTGCTGGCCCCAAGGTTGATGGAGTTGGAGATAAACAAGGTTCTAAACACCAGCCCCAGTTTTCTGGAAGTAGTTTATTCCCTTTCCACAATTGCACCTGATGGTAGACACGAAGGCTGTGCAATTTGGCAGAGACTTGAGTAGGCGGCAAAGCAGATAAACGTTTCTTCCCGACTGCAACACCTTTCTTGAAACATTTAAAACAGTGTTTGTTCAGCGATTCTGTGATCGTGCACCGTATAGACCAAGAAATAGTTTTGTTCCGGCTTCAGCTATTTCCTCTTGTGAAGCCGTTTCAGATTCAAAAATTTGAGCTGCTTCCTTCCACAAGGTCTTCTTTATTTTCCAGCATTTTGCATAATGATATTTTTCCCTTGTTGAAAATAGCAGAGGTACAATCACATCCTGAGAAAGCGTGTAGGAAGAAAATGTTATCCTTAATTAAGAAGAGGTTTATTACTATGTGACAAATACAGCATAGTTGCCACCTTGCTTCTTCCCGGTTTTATGAAAAATATTTCTGATTCTACAGGTGCAGTTGCTGTTGCTTGCCAACTATAGCACAGTTTTCTTCAGACATCGAACAGTCAATAGCGGTTTGAATAATCAGAGTATCAGCGTCTCCATCAGCATGCTTGACTTCAAAGTCATTTTCAAGGAACTTTTTCATAATGAAGGAAATCAGCTTGTTCTTATTTTGACTATTGAACAAGAAGTTCTCTTGAGCCGCAATCAAGTTCATTTCCCCGTGAAATTCTATATCCGGAGAAAACTTTTTGGAATATCTACGAGATCTTTCGGATACTTTTGTATCATTTAAGTTTTTTCTGAATATCTTTAAAAAACAATACAACATTTGTTTCCATAGTGTCTTTTGATGTAAGAAACGTATACTTCAATCAGGATCCTGTAAGTTCCCCCAGCGGGCCACACAAAACGATGGAAGAGCAAACTTCCATATATTACGTAGAAACTGCCAGTTGGGACTGTATTTCCCTGATTCTTTTCAAATATTGAATATATAAAGGTGCCTTAGGGCCTATTAGTTTTTCTCATTCCATTTTTATCAAACAGAGAGAATGGGTAAGGTAATAATTCATACTCAAAATAACTTTCTAAATCTTCTTGCGATTTCACGGAAACTGATATGCGCAGAAAAAGTTGCAGAGGATCAGCGGCTACGACGTGACCTTGAATTTTTTAAGGAATTTTTACCTTTGCTAAAGTCTGCACTCGATCTTTAGTTTGACATCGCCAATTTCTTTTCCATTTTGTTTCTTTAAAGCTCTGCAGCCAACAATGTAAGCATCATGGGAGTTGATTTTTTCATCCCCTATACAATCCCACTTGAAATTGACATACACTCGCCAATGATAGCCACGCCTCATTCAATACGTCACAACTACAACCAAGAACAGCAGTCAATCTTGATCTGAGAAAACACCCTAAAATCACTCTGGGTCACAACCAATTTGCAAGACATTTTAACTTGTCTTTCTAAGCGTTGTTGCCAGATTTCTGAAATTATCTAAAACCTGGATTAACTTTTCCTTGATTTTGGAGAGGAAGGAGTAAACTAATAGCGATAAAATAGGTAAGGACCTTTTTTGTAGACGATTAAATAAACAACAATATTTGCTTGAAGTAGATTTTTCTAATTTCCACCATTTGCGAGATAAAACTAAACAAACGTTTCTCGGGGTCATTTCAAGGTCATATTATAAGGAAGCTCACGCGGTACAGGTGGGGACTTTGAGTATGTTAAACTACATACCCAACTCAGCATATTGCAAAAAAATCAGCTGTTTCATTTTTTCCGCTATTTGCCTAATTTAATTCCATAATTCATGGGCAAAAAACAGACGAGGGAGAGTCAACTTGAATACAGATGAACTTAAGAGGAAGCCGGCGATGATTTGATGTTCGGCGCTTTCTTTCTCCTGCTGTCATAAATCATTTCATCTAAATACAACTTTGCATAGGTACTTGATAATAAAGAACATCTGTACGCACCTATCATTATCAGATTTTCAAAATTAATCAAAGATTAATCAGAAAATGTGTAGTTATTCGAGTGTTTTTGACCATTTAGACAGATTCTAAATTCTAGAAAATTGAATTTCTTTTTTGTTTATTTTCTATAATCAAAAATTGGAAACGTGATATGATAAGACGCCTTCATAATTAGTTTTTACACAATTGTATAAAATCACAAATCGATGCGACTAAAATTGGTTGAGACATTTTGTAACCGCGTTAAATGAGCATGCCGGCCGGCCTCCTCTTAATAGGCCCTATACATTTTTAAACTGATTATCCTTGGGAGACTTCCACTTAAAATGGACCAAACCCTTTTGTAATACAATACAGAAATTAAAACTATCCTGACCGGGGCAGATTTGTTATTTCTGGATTGTATTGAAGATGAACAAATACACCTACGGAAGAGTTTCCGATCAATGAAATTGAGAAACTAAGCCAAACCTGTCAGGCAAATCCACACTAAATCCATAAATAAATCAAAGTTAACCAATTATTTCTGCAAACCATTAGTTTAGTTTAGTTTAGTTTAGTTTTATTCGCCTGTTGAGGGGTACATGGTCAGATATAGGCATTGTCATGTAATTAATACTCAGCTAGATGTAAGCTGATACAATAATAGAATATAAAATATTTACATAAATAGATAGTATTAGATCTAAGTAAAAAGTACAGATAATTATATACATTGTCAAGTGATACTAAAATAGATGTAGCCCAATACAATGGTCGAATATTTGAATAGATAGATATTATTAGGCATACAAAAGTTTACAAATTTATAAGAACCAGGGGAGAAAATCTAGGTTTGACTGGGTGTATGGGTGAGATATTCCTGCAATGTATAAAAACTGTTTTCAACAAGGAAAGTTTTTCAGATTAAGCTTGAATAAGGTATCGGATGAGGAGGACAGCACTTTATCTGGGAGTTTGTTATAGAGGATGGATGACAAATAGTGAGGGCCTTTAGAAAATAGGGATAGATTGTGAGAGGGAAGATGAATAAGTTTGGAGGATCTAGTTAGGTGGCTATGTATCTGGGGGTTTTGTATAAATAGGGAGGGGTTTTGGCGAACAAAGGTTGAGGCTGTCTGTATTAGCAGCCCAGTGAGCGTTTGAGCTCCTACTTTTTTGAAGAGGTGGCGACACGTGTGCCGTCGGGAGACTCGCGTCAATATTCGTATTGCTTTCTTTTGGAGTGTAAAAATTCTTTTGGCGTGTGGGGAAGCGCCCCAAAAGAGGATGCCATACGCTAGGTGGGAGTGGATGTGGGCAAAGTAGACTATTTTAAGAATTTCTGGTGTAATTATATATGACAATTGTCTGAGCATGTAACAGCCGCTAAGAATTTTGGAGGACACTTTGTCTATATGGGATGCCCAGTTTTAGGGTTTCAGATAGAGTTAGGCCTAGGAGAGCGATAGAGTTAGAACGAGTGATATGTTTGTTCTGCAGTAGTATGCGGGGGCTCGAAAGGGGTACATTTTGGGGAGTGTGGAAAGATAAGTAAGTAGTTTTGGAGAGGGAGAGAGTGAGCTGATTGTCATTACAGTAATGTGCCATTAACTGGGCTTGGCTGTTTAATAAGGAGGGGAGGGTTTGGGCTAAAGTTTTTGGGGCTGTTAGCAGTTCAGAAAAGTCATCAGCATACATAGTGATGGCACCCTCCTGCAAGTGTTCCGGTAAGTCATTAACATTTATAAGGAAGGCGAGGGGTCCCAAGATTGAGCCTTGTGGGACACCTTTGGTGATTGCGATGGGCTCTGAATAGACAGAATTAGAGGAGTTGTTTAATGTATTCCTTATTTCGACTTTTTGGGAACGACCAGACAGGTAGGAGGATATCCACCTGTCTGGTCGTTATTATTTAATAGGTACATAAAGATGTGCACAATACGGCCGACATGTTATTTATTCCTAGGTATAGGCCTACAAGTCAATGTTGTCTGTGGTCCAGAGGCGGAGCCTGGGGGGTGGGCTGGGGGGCGACGCCCTTTATTCAAGGTAAAATGGTAAATTGACAGTAGCCCTACTAGGCCTAGGTAAACTAAAAATGATTGTCACTGTATTCCCGCCGTTTCCCTGCATGATATGGAATTGTTAATGATTAGGCCAACTTTTATTTTTATTCGTTCTAGGCCTTTATATTTCTTCTACCTCTAGGCCTACCCTACACTTATATCCTTACTAACGTGGCTAATAATGACTTCAATACAGGCTACTCACAGTATAGGTAGGCCTAGGCCTTCATTTAAAAAACTTGGAAGCTTCGCAAACGCTTTTTCAGGCACGTTGTTGAATGAGCGTAATTGTTTAAAAACAAAAAAAGCGTAAAATTGCGATTTTCATAAGAAATAATTATTTGATTACGCTCTAATTGCACACGAATATATTAATTCATAACATTAAGGTTCTGTGAAAAAATTATTACAATCGGATAAAGCATGAAGGTGTTATAAGTTGAAGAAATTATAAAAATTATAAAAAATCTTAAAATTGCAATTATTATGAGAAATAGTTTTTTGATTGCGCTCAAATTTTATATGAATACATCAATTCATTAAATTAAGGTTCTGTGAAAAAATCTTTACAATTGGATAAAGCATGTAGGTGTTATAAATTGAAGAAATTTTCTAAAAATAAAAAAAAAATCGTAAAATTGCGATTTTCATGAGCAATCATTTTTCGATTGCGCTAAAAACGTGACAGTTCTAAGTTCAGAGATTTCGGAGGTCTCCAACAAATTTTATCTCAATTGGAGTATCGGTTTAGCCGGAATCGTGTTAACAAACAGCCAAAAATACAAAAAGAAAAAAAAAAAAAAACATTCCGGATTTTTTTCTCCAGTGTAGTGAAATGGAATCTTCGCTTTGCTCGCTACGCTCATTTAATAATGTCCTGACCAGTACCGGTAGCTTTTGTTTTATAGCTCGCCATGTCACGCAGGGCCTGTTTCAGGCGTCTGGGGTTGCGGACGGCGGCATAAATCGGTAGGCGACGCCGCGGCGTTGTTATGGAACAACGGAATTTTACCAAAGAAAGTTAAAATGCTAATAATTAAATTATAGGCCTAATGAAATATGAACATCATAATACTTTAGTTCTACATATTCTGCATTCTGACTGTTTGCGTAAACTTAAAACAAGTAAGTAGCCCTATGTATAGGGTGTCCAGATTTTCAAACGAAAAAAGCGGGACAAACTTCTGGCGGCCGTAGTTGGGGTCTGGGGCGAAGCCCCAGCCGCCGGAGGCCTTTTCGCCGAAGGCGAAAAAAATTTTCACCATACTACAATTATTTTGTCATGTTTTAACTGAAAAATGGCAACTCGGGGGATTACCTTAATGAATAATTACTATAGAAAATGTTGCTTTGCAGATCGTACAAAACACTTTGTCATTATCAGTCTCGAGTCCTAACAAGATCTGGAAAGTCCTTCTAACATCGTCATTGAAAACACACGTTAGGCGCGGCATTTTACACACTCACGCGTACGAGACGAAAAAACTATCTCGTAAAAGTGAGGTTATGAAGTAAAAATATGTTTTCAAATCAAAATTAGCTTACCCCCTATTTAATTGCTGCTAAAAATAATTAAATATCGAATTGCGAATTATATATTCTATCTGTTTGAATACAATCAGTTTTACAAATAAGCAGGCAAAGTAGGCTTGCAAGCACTCTAAATTTTTTTGATATTTTTTCCTCACGACAGCATTTACAACGATCTGAGCAAGCAAGGACCCAAGGAAGGTTTGTTTTGGGTGAATTATCAAATTAAATATTTATTGTGATACTTACAGTTATGTTTTATCATGTTGCTCGGCTGCAAAACGACAAAAACTTCGTTGGGGCTCGGGACAATTTGTGTAACTGATGCCGTCAACCAACCCCACCCCCCCTCTACACTCCGCCTGCTGATGACGCATTCATTCGTGCAAAGTCAAGGCCAGCAGAAAAGTGTATACAGAATACGCGTAGTCCGTAAATTTACAGCAGACGAGCCACGAGCTACACGTGAAATCGGTATATTTACAAAAACAGGACAAAACAGCGTCCCGTGAACAGTTGTCGGGACGCCGGGACAGGTCCCTGAAAAACGGGACTGTCCCGTTTTTAACGGGACGAATGGTCACCCTACCTATGTAAGTTGTGATAAGGCTTTAGTCCGCTTGACTGAATGACTTGTGAACACATTGCAAAGAAAGGCAGCTTTTTTTGGTAGGTACCGTACCTAAATGACAAGTAACTCGCTCGGCACCTTGCGCCGCACCCACGCCAGCCCCCAACCCAACCTGTCTCAGATCTCACTACCTACTATCTTGAAGGAAAAATTGCATTAAAAAAATTCCGCCTCCGGAGCCTGGGGCTTCGCCTCAGACCCCTTGTGGCCAACGCAAGGACATACAGTTGAAAATCCATTTAGGCGGCATTTACTCTGCTCACGGACACTAGAAAATATCCTAAGACCGGCCCTGATGTCACGCGTCCAACCAAGCACCGTAGCCAGACCTAAATGTTCTGGGAAGCAACAATTGTATATACTTTATTTTTCAATAACTTTACTAGCAACTTAACATCTAAGGCTTTGGCTACCTAAACAAAGTATAGAAATTTTATTTAAAAAATTACGGTTTGAAAATTTTCATGAAAATTTCCATCACTAGGTAAGCCTATTAACCTTTTCTAGAGTACGGCCGTAATATTACGTCCGCGCACTTTGCTAACAATTTTTTTTTTTTATTTTTAAATTTTTAAATTTTCCCCAAATTTTTTTTTTCCATTTTTTTTTTTTTTTTTACTTGAATATCGAACTCTCCATCAATGAAGTCATCTTCAGAACTTAAATGTACATTCCTAGTTTTATAGGCCAAGTTAAATAATCTGCAAATTTTTTTTTAAAATAACCCACTCCTGAAAAGGTTAAAAGATATTCGGTTGTGTGAACAATTGTGCCTACAACGACAGTGAAGAATGGTTGGATCAATGGTGGTGAAAAGTGCTAACAAGAGGTTAATAACATCTGGCCTAGAATCAGATTTCTTACCCCCAAGCTCAACGTGGTCGGTATTGGCAGGAAACTCAGTCTTGATGACGTATGGGTCACCTTCATCGGCGCCACACCATTCTTGTTCTTGTTTTATCTCGGCGGTGTTCATTTTGGCACAACTAGTTGAGACTGAGTAGGGGCCCAGAGGAAGCTCGGCCTAAAATATAATAAATGATGGGTTGTATAATTCATTTAGGCCAACCTCCAACCAGACTGGGACTTGAACCCGGGTCTTCTACTTACTACGCCCAGGATATGATATGATATTTATTGGTATTGTCATAGATATGTAGGGGAGAGTGGTGTACCTTGGAACATGTTGTACCTCGGAACAGGCCATGAAATGCCCTCTAGCAGGGGTATGGTGAAACTTTTACTTGTTACCGGTGTAACGGACCGGCCCTACAGCTGCCCACCCCATTAAAAATTTATTGTTTTTAATTGCATAAATGTAATTAATTCAAACACCCCCGGGTGAATAATCAATCAACATCTTCAATGTTAATTGATTATCAATAATATATAAGTCTGTGGTGCTGTGGAGCCCACGTATGTTGTGCCCCTAAGGCAACAAGTGCATACAATTTTGCCGCACTGGCCATCATGTTGGGAACTTGGTCAGCTAGCGAGCAGAGAAAGCCAGTCTTCACAGATGGATTTCTGAGAATCGGCTAAAAATAGATCGCTTGCCAGGTTGTCAAGCGTATTTAGGGAGCAACCCTGTGTAAAATGTGATATTTTCGAACGTGAGCAACGGACAGTTTTTATGCCCGCCGGGCTAAGGTTAGTCCAAGAGAGGAGTGACCCCATTGGTGGAGATTTGCTAAAACCTCCCCCGCTGACCAATCAGGGTCGCGGATACTAGGGGAACTCGTAGCTAGGCGAACAGCGTCACTATGCGAGGTCAGCTCGCACATTCGCGCGTCAACCACCTACAAGTCAACAGTGCAGTTCGTGTGTTGTGTAAAAATTCACTAAAAGCCACCGAAAGCGTGTGAATCCGGCGCGATGTTGAAGTATCAAAGGCATAGGCGGGTAGCCAGTGTTTCCGTGTATATGGAGTGATAGTTTGTTCGATATTACCTAAAAACCACAGCGTGTAAGCCGACCAACAAGCGACCCACGCCATGGGTCCCTGAGGAGAAGCTACATGGCATCGACGACTATGGCTATGTCAAGTTAACTCGACTACAAGGACTTTTCCTACCCAGCTCATCCTACTTAGTCTAATATATTCCGTGTTCCTTTGTATCATCCTATGTATTATCCTGTGACCACGCTATGGGTCCGGAGCCTACACTTGCAACCATGTGGGAGGCCTAGGTAGCCACGCCGGCCAGACAAGGCCACTGTTCCTACCATTCCCCTGCCGGGCTACAGGCATAACCTAGACGCCGTCAGCCTAGATCGTTTGAAGAAGTCGACGCCCTCGACGCCTTATTCGAGCTTGGACATTAAACGGATGTTCCATGTATCGAAACACGTGAGGTAGGGGCGATCTGCACGGGATTGTACGAGGCCGTCCCTTCGTCAGGACGCCCTCGTTCGCCGCACCAAGCCTGCACCCCCCCCCCCCTGTTCTTCAGCATTCCGACCGCATCAAGCCGACACGTCGAAACTGCGATGGTTGTGAGAAACGAAGGATGATTGGACTGAGCTGAGGATGAGTACAAACAAATTTGGCCATTATATGTAACTAACCTATGTAAAATTTCATGTGATTTTCACAATATCTTGCCATGTCAACATAACCATTTAACTAGCTGGATCCAGTTTTAATTGCCTAAATTCCATAACGTGTCATATGTAACCATTGCACTACATAAAATTGTCTTCCAACGAAAGTTTTGTTTCCTGGCAAAACTAATTTTATCCCTCTATTTCTCACCATTTGCTATCCACAATTTTCAATTATTTCAGGCCTTCAGCCGACCTGTTGCAACCCACTTTAGCCATAAGTAGCCTAGGCATTCCAGAGCGCGCCCGATCCAGTGGAGGTAGCGGCCGCCCCGCCGTGCCACTCATCAGAGGACCCGGCGTGGTCCTGGTAAGCCCTGGTACGTCGGTGGTACGAGTGTACTCTGGCGATTGTTTGTGTAAGTGGACGCAACGCATTGTCTCATCGACCATTTCCATAAACGATGTTTTTGTTAGCTAGGTATTTTGAGTCGGAGTTCATTTTTTTTTTCATTGCATGTCCTGTATAGTGGCCAGGCTTGTGATTGAAATTATAATTAAGGCGCCCAACCCCATGAAAGTCGCACTCGGCGACAAAAACCTTTCTCCCATTACGTCACCTAAATATTACGATCTTGGTATGTTGTCGGTTAGAAATAGGACCTAATCTTCATTACCGCCCTAATCAATACTCAGAGCGCCAGGTAGACAGATTGTACGATTATCAAATTTCAAACTTAACGAACCCCGTGGGACTTCACTTAGTCGCCGCGATCAAACGCCACACCGGTAGTTTATAAATTTACCACCAGAGTGGAGCACTGCTCTTCAATTCATGGTTCAGGTTGGATGATTGTGGTGGCAATTTGCTTTTGAAGATTTTGTCATCAAAAAGTAAAAAAAAATAAGTCTAAATATTGCTTTTTTATTCTCTATTACTACCTCTATATTTTGTTCAAGTCAAAGATTTACCTTTTTTAACAAGTGCTTATTATTGATTGTTTTGATCATAAAGACATTTGACAAAACCTAACCTACAAACCAAATAAAAGGTGTGCAACACTACAAGGACCCATGTTGTACCTTGGAACAGCAAACAATGTATACCGGTACCTTGGAACACTGTTATAAACTTGTATAAGATTTGTTCAATTGGTTTGGAAAAGGCCAAATGGCTAGTTTAGTTTAGATTGGAGAAGGGTTGACAGGTTGGGAAAGCATAGAGAACATAAAGCCCAGCCTGAAGGGCTGGGGGCGACAAAATTTTTCACCTGCGTATGACAACTGTAGCTAATTTAAAGTTGTTACCTTAATCCACGACGCGTTTCGTCCTTCTGGGACTCTTCAGGCGGATGGTGGCCACTAAAAATCAGCTAACTACATGCAACCAAAACTCACAACACATAACCAAACCTGTGGTAGGGCCACGCAAGAAGTAAATTCTGCAAGCATGTTGTCATCATCAGCAAGGTTACTTCACACACCATTCATACTGGGGCACACAGTCAGTCACAGTCACTTTTATAAATAACAAACTACAATCTTAGTTTTATTTGCAATACCTACCCCTACTTCTCTTAATTTTCCATCAGGATTAAAACAATTCAATCAAAACATAAAATAATAATCAAAATTTGACTTTTTATTTTAATTAGGAACCTAGCCTACACTTAAAGTAGCCAGTCATTAGGCCCTAGTGCCCTTACTTATGTAAAAACTTTTTACCGGTACTTTGAATTGTTTGTTACCTTATATTTGTGTCATTACATGAACTGTTCCAAGGTACAAGTATAGGCCCTACATGTTCCAAGGTACAACAACACGTTGTACCTTGGAACACGTTGCAGAGTCCTAGATTTTAAATCATGTGGCTTCAAATTATCCATCATTATTGTTCAGGCTATATTTGTTACATGCAGAAAACCATAATTATTCAAACAAAAAAAACATTTGCAATTATATGGTAAACCACAGTCACAAAAAAACAAACACTGAAAACTGTTCCAAGGTACACCACTCTCCCCTACATAATTCATGTAGGGGCCTAGATAATTAGACCCAATTAAAAACAAGATAGCCTACGTAGGCCTATTACTAGCCTAGGCCTATATGCATTTTTATTTATTTCATATTTATATATTGGTAGGTATATTTATTTATATTTATTTTAAAAAATAGGGGCCCATTTTGAATACAAACAGGGCTCGAATTTTAAAATATTTAGCACTCGCCCGGGCGAGTGCTATTGTAAATTTATTAGTCCGAAATTAAAAGCACTAGTCTGTATTCCTATTAATTTCGTAATAATTGGATGAGCGTAGCGAGCGAAGCGAAGATTCCATTTCACTACACTGGAGAAAAAAATCCGGAATGTTTTTTGTTTTTTTCTTCTTTCTTTCTTTCTGTATTTTTGTGTGTTTGTTAACACGATTCCGGCTAAAACGATACTCCAATTGCGATGAAATTTTATGGAGGCCTTCGAAATCTCTGAACTTAGAACTGCCACGTTTTTGAGCGCAATCGAAAAATTATTTCTCATGAAAATTGCAATTTTAGAATTTTTTTCAATTTTTTAAAAATTTCTTCGACTTATAACTCCTACATGCTTTATCCGATTATAATGATTTTTGTACAGAACCTCAATTTTATGAATTGATATATTCGTGTAAAATTTGTGCGTAATCGAATAATTATTTCTTATGAAATTTTCAATATTACGATTTTTTCCTTTTTTAAGAAAAAAATCCGGAATGTTTTTTGTTTTTTTCTTCTTTCTTTCTTTCTGTATTTTTGTGTGTTTGTTAACACGATTCCGGCTAAACCGATACTCCAATTGCGATGAAATTTTATGGAGGCCTTCGAAATCTCTGAACTTAGAACTGCCACGTTTTTGAGCGCAATCGAAAAATTATTTCTCATGAAAATTGCAATTTTAGAATTTTTTTCAATTTTTTAAAAATTTCTTCGACTTATAACTCCTACATGCTTTATCCGATTATAATGATTTTTGTACAGAACCTTAATTTTAAGAATTAATATATTCGTGTAAAATTTGTGCGTAATCGAATAATTATTTCTTATGAAAATTTCAATATTACGATTTTTTCCTTTTTTAAAATTACGATTAATTAAAAAAAAATAAGTTAATTTTTTATTTAATTTGATTTAATTTTAAAAAAATTTCAACAAAGTTCTGATTTTTTCACAGAACAACAGAAAATCCGCAAAACACATGGCAGCTCAATTCACCAACGCTCATCCAACAACGCGGCGGGACTTAAGCGTTTTCCTAGTATAATTAATAACGTAATATTTGGCCACCCTTCACAAATGGACCGTATTTATCTCAGGACTACATTATATATCTCACAAACAGAATAAAACATCGAATTTAGTTGTAGGTCAAAACGTAGTTACGTGTATGTTCTGTTAGCCAGCATTCTTGAAAAAGGCGCACACGATTCTTCTCATATTTTGCATTGTCTGCAGTAGGATAAGGTTACTGTTTCTTGTTTGGGTTATCAACTCCTTGTAAATACCGCCACATATTTGTTGACCGTGTAGTTTAAAACGTAATGTACGCAATTTATGTTACCTACGGCTCACCAAAAAAATGGGCGAGTGATTTCCAAATGTTACTCACCCGCGCAACAATACACTCGCCTCGAGCGACCGAGCGAGCGTTAAATTCGAGCCCTGAATACAAAAACAGTGAAATCGCTGACATTTACAAGCCTACTTTTTTGTGAACTTTCAAAATTAAATGTGAAATAAATATGATATATGGGTCATTCTCAAACGTAATGACCATATTGAAAAAAATGCTTGTAAGAAAAAATTATAACATAAAATTGGATGCCTCCTTTAACAATACATTATCCAATAATTTGTTCTTACAGCCCTAAAAGGGTTTATCTAAAAAAACAAAAATGTTTTACATACAAGCATTTTCATCAATCCAAGTGTACGAAAATGTCATGACTGTTACCGGACATAAAAGTGACAATTGATGTAAGAAGTTATTTAAATTTCAATTTCAATTTCAATTTATTCATTCGACCGATACATGGTAACAGATATAACCCCTCTTGAGAGAGAGGGAATGAATAATCTAATATAATATAATAATCTAATAAATAAGCAAACACGTCCATAAATATGATTCACATGATAATGATGGAAAATATAAATACTAATAAGGAAAAGTGGAATTTGAAAATAAGCGAGTTGCTAATATTTTGCTATATATATATATATATATATATATATATATATATAATAATCTATATTCATGTGCACAATAGTTTTAGTTACATTATCACACAAAACTTAGGCCTATACATTCAATAAAATATACCTTTTTATTTTAATCACTTTTTACAATACCAAAATGTCAAGAATGTTACTCAAATTTCAAAACCTGGTAATTAACTTAGGTACTAATAATGGACAAATGGCAAATCAAATTTTATCAAGATCACTGTTAGCAATGAAGTGGGTCATTCTTGAAAAACTTGCCCAAACCCCGTCACATCACTTTCAAATTTTTTATTTTTTTAAATATTCATGCAAGTTTTAAATCCTTGATAGCTTATTTTTGCTGCATTAATTCTGAACTCGAAAATCATATTCACCTACACCTGTTTAAAAAATTAGTACCAAAATTAAAAATAAACTTGTTCAAAAGTGTGATAAAAGCTGTGTCCTAGACAAGAATCTAAACTTTTGGGTTTCATTTTGTACTAGAAATAGTTATTTAATAAAGGTATGCTTAATTTTAAGACATCAATATTACCTTAACCTATCTTTTAAGTAAATTGAATGAAGTATCATTCCATTAATTTCATTGTTAGGACATATTTTATGTGTGTCTCTATTGTTACCTCACTCTTGTTACCTCACTCTTGTTACCAAGTTTGCATTTGAAAATTTCCGCCCTAAACAGAACCTCACAGTGCAAGCATGACAAGGCTGTGGTTTCCTGTCTAACAAGATGGCTGGTATGAATGCATCATGTAAATGAAGAAAATTATCATCTTTACTGTAAATTTGATGGGAGTATTTAAATTCAATCTCACTTTTGTTACCTAGATAATTTGAGGTAATGTTTAAGTTACATTATTTACTATAAATTACTTAACAGGGCAATCAATACCAGAACCCATTGATAATACTGACAAGGAAAACAAGCATGGCTGACATTAATTATTTATATTATTAGGTTAAAATCTCACTTTTGTTACCCTCACTCTTGTTACTAAAAAGTAACACGGGTGAGATTCTGAGTAACATAGGTGAGTATTTATATGAAATTTCAGTACATTAGGGTTGCCAAGACCACTTCGAAGAGATGAGTTTACATTTGATACAAGAATTTCAAGGCTTTTGTGTTAAATAGGAAAATATATTACTCACCTACGTTACTAAATCTCACCTTTGTTACCATATCTCACCTATGTTACCGCATAAAATTTCAAGTTTCAGGAATAATTGTGATAAAAGTGACCATTGTTAAGCATGTATGCTGTTTGCCTAGTTAAAGTAGGCCTACTGTAATACATCTAATACAATCAATACAAACAATTTTTTTCTCAATAAAAAGTAAAAAAATGAATTGAAAAATTGACAATTAGTAACAAAGGTGAGTAAAAACACATTTTTTGTGTAGCAAATACTTCTTGAATGAATCAATACATATATATTCTTAAACTATAGCCTACTATCAACATTTTCTATAATTTATCTCTTCAAGAAAATCTAGGAACTGCTTGTCACTAAAAACATTGAACAAAAAAAGTAACACAGGTGAGTTTTTTTGTATGCTGTCCTACCTATCTTTTTTTCCCATGCCATTTATAAAAAATATTACAAGTCAATACTGTTTATGTATCAACAGATGGTTTCTGCTTAATATCATGTAGTTGAGGCAGTCAACAAAGCAAAATTATATTTGAAAAAAATAAATTCCAAAAAGGCAAGTTTTTCAAGAATGACCCAAGTATTAATATTACTAGGAAAACGCTCAGTTGGACGCGTTGTTGAGCGAGCACCGGTACGTGCAACACGACCCGAGTACGACATTCCCATAATGTTACATACCAATAAGTCTTTAAGGTCTTGACCGATTTAGTTGAAAATTTGTAAAATAGGAGAGAATGGATAAAATCCACCGCCATCTAGAGGACCTTGACATCATTTCTTTGGGAAAACTATTTTACTCTTGATTTCTTCTAGGTGGCAGTACATAGTGACCTGAATTCTTGTGCGACTTTTCGTTGCCATGGTAACGTTATTTTTGTTAAAATGTAATTTCTATCTACACTACTTATCGGATCAAAATAAAAATAACATATTCGTGACCGGACGGACATTCTAAATGATTTGGCTACCTCAGATTTTGTCGCCGTTTAGTTTAAAAAAAAAACTTTAGGTTAACTTTAATGTAACTTTATAACTTTTTGAACGATTTTGCCACAAAACTAATGGCATTCAATCGGGAACGAAACTTGCGGATGGTCAAAATTTCAACTCGATCCGAGCCTCCGTTTGACCACTATCATGAGCCAAAAAAGCTGTGTGACTTTCCGTTGCCATGGTAACGGGACTTTGTTATAATGTAATTTCCATCTACACTACTTATCGGATCAAAATAAAAATAACATATTCGTGATCGGACGGACATTCTAAATGATTTGGCCACCTCAGATTTTGTCGCCGTTTAGTTTGAAAATAAAACTTTCGATTAACTTTAATGTAACTTTTTAACTTTTTGAACGATTTTGCCACAAAACTATACAGCAACCCGCCTAAGTGGTATGTACATGTGTGCAAAATTTTAGGTCGATCAGAGAAACGGTGCGACCTGTATCGAAGCAGTAACAGAAAAAAAAAAAAAAAAAAAAAAAACAGACATTCGAGCCATAAGAGTCAAGTGGAGACGCTCGCTTCGCTCGCTCAATAAATAAGATTAAAAATGTGATTCAGTTATTTTAAACTTTAAATAAGACTTAATTTAATAATTAGCTTGGGTAAAGGTTTTGACAAAAAGTAACAGTCTTGACAAAAAAGTTACTTTTCTAACAGTAATAATTTTTTTCTAAGATCATGTTGCTTGTGTACAAATCAGTCAACCTAAAGATAAAATCCATCTAATCCAACAAGTTTGTGTTGAGTTTAAAGTAAAGAGACACTACGGGTAATGGTCTTGACAAAAAGTAACATTCTTGACAATGTGATCACTGAAAATCAATAAAAACAAGTGTTTTGTTACTTTTGAGTATGGCAGGGTTGCCGTTTTTACGGATTTTATCCGTTTTAACGGATTTTGAGGGTCGAAAACGGATCGACGGATTTTTATTCCAATTTACGGATTTAAAAAAAATGCAATAAAAAAAAAAAAAACGACGTTTTTAGCCAGGACTGGTCAAAAAATCTATATTTCAATGCGATATCGACAAGTGGTAATATTTGTTATGCATAAATATCAAAATTTACACCAAAAATGCAAAATTTTGGAATTTTGGTGGAGGTGCCGGGTAGGTAGTCTAAATTAAATTAACCTGGCTGGTGCATATGGTGGAGGTGCCGGGTCATAAAACGCGGTTGTGAGATTGTAAAAATCGTTAAAAAAATGCATTTATGGTGAATTGGTGATACCTTATCAACCCTATTTGGCCTCAAATCATTAAAAATAGGCCTACTCTTTAAAAAAAATTATATTTTCAATTTTTTTTAACAACAATCACATTAAAATATATCAATATCATATTGAAATTAGGGATGCACATCGATACTTATTTCATTATCGATTATCAAAATGGTTATGTCATTATCGAATCGATATCACCAATAAAGCCTGTTCCGATCTATTAGTGGAACCTCAAGTGTGGCAAGTGTAAGTCAAAACAAAACAATCACGTTCGTTTACTGCCTGGCTGTCTTCGATGTCATGTGTTTGGCTTCCGTTATCGACTGATAAATCAATTCCAAACATAAATCTCGAGTGTCATGGCACAACGTGAGATAATCGTTTATTTACTACAATTCAGAAATTAAAAAAGTCCGCCCCAACCGGGAATCGAACCACGGATCTCCCACATTCCAGGTGGACGTCTTGACCACTACTTGACCACGTCCACCTGGAATGTGGGAGATCCGTGGTTCGATTCCCGGTTGGGGCGGACTTTTTTAATTTCTGAATTGTAGTAAATAAACAATTACACCCTCGGGAGTGTTTCCCGATTAACCAAATCGAGAAGTGAGATAATCTCCGTCTTTAGAGTTTAGTTCGTGCCACTATTGACGAATTATTTGATATTTCGATAATCGATAATGAATTTTGGTTATCGATTATCGAAATAATATCCATTATTGATTATTGATAATGATCGATAATATCGATTATCGTGTGCATCCCTTATTGAAATTGGTACATTTAGGCATTAAAAGGATTTTTAAGGATTTGGGTTTTTCATTTAAGGATTTCTAAGGATTTTTGATGTGCTCAAACAGGATTTTCATTTTTTCTTGGTGGCAAACCTGGAGTATGGCAATGAATTACAACCTCTCCCTTCAAAACACATCTACAGTTGCAGGAAATTAATGCAGTAATCCACGATGCCCTTGGTAATGTTACTTTTTGAAAGTAACATACCTGACAAGTAACGGTCATGACATTTTTATATTCATAAATAAATATCAGTACAAATGCCATGTGCATAAAAGTAGGGTTGTGTTTTCTAGGATTTGGATCTTGATTGTAATGTAATTATAGTGTTTAATCAAAGATAAAATTAAAAATTAATGATCTTAACTTGGTAACATTCATGACCAATAATTAAAATACTCGCCGTTTATTTGTTCCCTTCTCAATTTTAACAGATAGGCCTATCATTGAAAAATCAAACAAACTTCAATGGTGTCATATCATGGACTCTTGTTCTTGTTCTTCTTCATTGATCCACTGCCTTCTACACTTTATTTTTATTTATTTTTTGCACGGTAACGGTCATGACATCAATATTATTACCACAGTGGGGACGAACACTCCTTACTTGATATTTCTTGGAAAATGTTATTAGGCCTATATAAAAATGTCTTAAACATCGATTACTTAATTATTATTTCTGCTTTCATTTTCACCAAGGGATTAAAATAGTGTAAAGTGAAAAATCCAAACAGCTTACTGAAACACTTCTGGTTTTGTGGATAGGGACATAGGTTTTAGCACATTTTGCATTACGTAATAGTGAATTAAAGATCGGCCTTACAAGATAGAAGTGCAAAAATTCATGGAGCTAATAAAAACTATAAGTATTCTGAAAATGTACAACCAAAATTTATGCAAATCAATATCTTGATCTAAAAAATAATAATATTAAGGTGGGACAGCACAAGGGTCATTTTATTTGAGAATGACCCATATAATAATTTTAAAAAAAAATCAATGGTAGACCTCTGGCTAATTCTAAACCTCATGATTATAGGACACCAATGCCCAGGACTTAGGTAACTAGCCTGTACGCTAAATAGGCCTAGGCTACACTAGGGTTGACAGACGTCCCAATAAAATCGGTATTGTCCCGATTTTAAGTAGGCCTACCGATTGGATTTGTATGCATATGGAGGACACAGCCTGCTATCTGGATTTTATTTTAAATAGGGCCTAGATGCACATATTAGCCTAATCATATTTCCCATGAGCGTTAATAGGCATATAGGCCTATAATCAAACGATAAGATCCAGTATGCACATTACCGGTACAAATTTGTCTAGGCCTAGGCCTATTTTGAATACAAAAAACAGTGAAATTGCTGACATTTACAAGCCTACATTTTTGTAAACTTTCACAATTTAGGGCATATAGACTTTACTAGGCCCTACCTGCTTTCATTTTGGAACTCTTCGACCTTGATCTCAACGTTTAGCTTAACGTGAATGCGCAGGTAAATCTAATTAGGCCTAATCGTACGATTAACGGTTAGGGTTAGATGGTAATTTCACCAATTAAAATTAGTGAATTTCGGATTATCCACAAACGTCACGTGTCTCCCGATTTAACGCCTTCTTTAATGCATTTAAATAATGTTTTGACCTCCAGATGGCTTTGGTTTAAGTCGCACCAATCGCACTAGGATCGCTATTGCTTATCTCCCGTTTCACAGGCCTCTTTCCTGTAGGCATATTGAGCGTAGTGTAGGCCTAATGTTACGGTATTGGGTACCGGTATAACGTCGCAAACAAAAAACACCATTAAAAACGAATTTTGACTAAAAGGAGGTAAGTGGGGGGGGGGGGGGGGGGGGGCGTAAAGCTTTTTATTGTCCATGGTCAGTTTAGCCCACTCCGTCGGCGCTTATCCCCCCCCCCCCCCCCCCCAACCTACTTTTCGGTACGGCGGTTCCTAGGCCTATACCGGTACTGCATAATTACCGAAAATAGGGAAAAACAACAACGAAATGCAAATAGAATATTAAAAGAATCCCCGCAATGAGCTATGCTATTAAATTATAAATATAACAAAAGATCACAAAATAGGGCTGTTGATTGGCCTATAATGGCAACCCTAGCCTAAAGGCCGATGCACAATTGTCCGGTAACGAGAACGGGAACGAGAACGGGAAGACGCTAACGTTAAGAGCTTCGATGCACAACAGCCCGTGAAGCAAGCCGACGGGAACAAATCAAATAATAAGTGCGTTAATAATATTTTGTTATTTTGTTTTTCCGCTCATGTTTATTTAATTTATTTCGCATATTACTCGCGTATAAACCATCAATCAGCTGATAAAATAGTGTCAGGCCGTGGACATCTTGATTCTGATTGGTTCCGGTAAGGTACTGGACGGGAAAGTTACGGAAAGTTAAAACTTGGTGATGTTCCCGTTGTCGTTGCCGGGATACGGGAACGACCGGCAACGGGAAGCTTTATTGTGCATCGTGTTGTAAGTTAACGTGTGATTCAACTTTCTTCTCGTTATCGTTCTCGTTCCCGTTCTCGTTACCGGGCAATTGTGCATCGGCCTTAAAAATACAAATGTTGTATGGACCTAGAGATCTGTGGTTTGGATATTTATTAGCCCTACACAAAGCCTAGGGCATTGCCTGGGGGGTACTAAGGCTAGGCCCTAGTAGCCCTAGTCCTAAGTTTGTGCTTGTAGGGCAAGCCACTAACCTAGGGCAAGAGCCTGTTTTTTGCTAAAATTGTACAGTCAATCAAAGTACGAAGCAACTTACCTAGTGATACACCAGAAAACAAGATAAGGACAAATAGAATGGAGTATTTAATACCGAAACAAAAGCAAAGGTAATATTGTAACCACGAGCGGTAAAATAGGGTTATGTCGTTGTGTTTAGAAATCAGAGGGTGTTTTCGGAAACCTTGATCTGGTTAACCCGACCGGATCTGACATAAATTGGCGTTCGGAAACAGCCCCGATTCAAAGTATCTGCGTTCGAAAAGCTTAAGAGATCCATCGGATCACGTAATCGGGTTGGATCTAAGTGATCCTTAATCAGAGGAGGGTCAAGTGGGTTGGATCCGATCCGATCGATTCCGAGGTTTCCGAAAACCCCAGAGTGTCAGGTGGAAAGCGCAAAATCCCACAGCCAACTACACGTGGGAGTTGCGTACGCGGCAAGTACAAAATTGTCGCAAAATCCAAGGTTTAACTGTTTTTTAATTTTTTATTACACCCCTTGCAACAAAATAGGTGATATTTAAGAAAGTCCAGGGCTCGATTCCCATTCTAGGCGAAGTTTTTTAAATTCTGATTTGGACTTTGAAGCGGTCCTGAATAATCTAAGCTTGTTCCGAATAAATCTTGTTGATTTTGGCGCTGTCCTCAGATGGAGTCGTGTCCAGCTTAATTGATCAGTGTTTACAATGTAACTAGCCGCACTTTAGTTGGTCAACATTCGCTCGTCGATGGGTTCGGCGCCTACAATGTTGGTTTCGTCGGCATTTAATTTAATGTGACTTGAGTGGGTTGACTCTATAAATAAACATTTTGATGGACACGTAAAAAGAATGAAGCAAGATAGTATCCCTGTGATGATCTCAGTAAGTAACTTGAATATTGCGCCCAGCCTCTACTTGTTAGCGAGTTTGGGTTTGTTATGTTGGCAATGCGGACGGCGCAAGCATCTTGGGACTAGTGAGACTGACTAGCAAGGGAGGCTCAGGCTGCGTTCCAATGCTTCATTTTTACGCTAGTCTACTGCGTAGTGGACTCATTTACGGAAGTGAAGTGACTAGCAGGCGACCAAAGCTCCGATTTGGCTAGCAGGCTAGTGGACAGCAGAGAGGCAGGCGAAAGTGTACACTACGAAGCCCACTAGCCTGCTAGCAAAATGGCGGCCAGTAATTTCGAAGCCACAAACCTACAACTAGAAGCTACTTATGGATTTTAAAAGTATTATGAATTGATGATATTACGATAGTAAAATTGATTATAACAGCAAATCCCAAATACTTACATCCAGTCAAGCATTCTTTTCAATGTTTCATGTGAAAAGTGAGGTTAGGGTTTGTTTATTGTTTATGTTTATTGTTAGGGTTGTTGATGACTTTTCTATCTGTTTAGGAAGCTTAGTAGCCACAGTAGGTAGACTTCAAAAGTGTATGCCCAAAGGTGTAAGTAGGTAGCAGTTAGCAGGCTAGTGGCTAGTCGGTATAGTGGCTAGCAGGGCAAAAAAGCATTGGAACGCAGGCTGAGCCTAGACCTGGGCGTGCTTATAACTTGTACTGTTCTGCATCTTAATTAATAAAGAACTCATTCCTAAATAACCAGTTGTTACAATATTATTACATGGGTAATATTACATGGTGTCCAGAAGTGCCAGAAGCGTCAGAATAAGTGTCAGAAGTTGATGCAAGATTGTAAACTGTAAGTACGGGGCCGACGCGGCAGCAGGCTTAGCTAGGCGAAGCCTAGAACTAGGGCCTAAAACGACAGCGTCTTGAAGCTGGGTAAGAGGGCCAAAACGCTCTACCAGAAATTAAAAATCGTGAAAACAAAGCCGTTGAAGATGGCACAAGCCAGGAAAGCCCCTGGAGAGCTGGAATTCAGTGGAAACATAGCTGAAAACTGGAAGCTATGGCGCCAGAAGCTAGAAATATATATGCGTGCAAAAAAGGCATATAAGGAACCGGAAGAAGACCAGGTTGCCATTTTTATTAAATTTCGTGGGGGACGAAGGACTAAAAGTTTTCACACTTTTAATTATCCAGTGATGATCGCAAGAAAATCAGCCGTAATAGATACTTTTGAGGCTTATTGTGCACCAAGGAAAACCTGATTTATGAACAATCAAAGTTTTTTACCTGTAACCAAAATGATGGTGAACCCTTTGATCATTTTCTGACCAACTAAAACATCTAGCAAGCTCATGTGAGCAGGCGAACAGACAGATCAACTTCTAACTCTTAGAATTGTTCTGGAATAGCTGACAAGACACTCAAGGAGAGGCTACTGAGGATCAATAACCTCAAACTCGAGAAAGCAGCGATTACTGCAGAGCGGCAGAGGACAGCAAGAGACAAGCTACACTCTTAGAAGAAAAATATCCTGTGGAAGCTTTCAAGAGATGTCGACAACCCGGGGGGATTTGACCACAATAAAGGAGATCGAAACAGCCAGTCTGGGTCTACAGCGAAACCAACGACAGACAAGCAGATGGCACGAGCAGCAAGACATACGCTGCAAAAAATGTGGCTACAACCATGCTCCAAACGAAGTTGTCCGGGCCTATGGAAAAACGTTTATAAAGTAAAGAAACTGGGACACTTTTGCCAAGGTGTGTTCCAACCCGAAGGTAGCAGAATACACATTTGAGTAGGCCTAATGAGGGGTCCAGTGACAACACCAAGGACCAAGGGGCTCTATGTGGATTGTATCAGGTATGAAATTAAATCTGTAGGGGCATTAGATGCTTCAACTAAGGAATGGATTGAAACCATTATTGTAGAAGGACAGCAATGAACTAAAAATAGACACTGGGCAGAGATAAGTGTTATCTCAGTGAACATTTTTTGAAGAAAAAGTTTTCAAACCCTGTTCTTAAAACAAATGCAGTGTTATAGCATTTGGGGAGAACACAATAAATCCAAAGGGTAAAGTTAGGTTAACTTGCTTGGGTAGGAATGATAGACAGGAAACTATTGAGTTCATGTTACCCAGATGAAAAATGCAAACCCCTTCTGAGTCTAGATGCTAGTGTGAGGTTAGGACTAATTCACAAGGTTTTGCTGTTACTGAAGTAATGGAGCAGACCGAATTAGACCTAGGCTTAAACACTAAATAAAGTACTGCAGGAGTACAAAGATGTATTCAGTGGCTAGGGTCCCATTAGGGATGTATAGCATTACTTTAAGACCAGATAATGTACCTGTAGTACATCCACGTAGGCGAGTGCCTTCAGACTTAAAGAAACATTAGATTGTTTAGAAACACAGGGTTTTATTGAGAAAGTGGAAACCCACTGATTGGGTGAATAATCTAGTGATTATTGAAAAGCCAAATGGGTCGCTGCGCCTGTGCCTTGACCCACTTGACTTAAACAAAGCTATAAAAAGAGAGCATTACCCAATTCCTTATAAATAGTGATATACTGACTGAACTAAGTGGCATGGAATGGTTCACTATTGTCGATAGGAAGGATGGTTTTCTTTCAGGTATTGTTGGATGAACAAAGTTCTGAGTTGTGCACCTTTAAATAGTTCCTTTGGTAGGTACAAATTTAACGGATGCCGTTTGGTATCAGCTCAGCACCTGAGGTATTTAAACCCGAAAAAATTTTCAAAACTTTGGTGACATAAAAGGTGTTCAGATTGTCCATGACGACATAATAGTGTCAGGTAAAACAAAGGTAAGCATGATAGGGCTCTAAAAGAGTTTTTAGAAAGAGCTAGAAAATTGAACATTAAATTCAATCCAGATAAATTTCAATTTCAAATCAAAGAGGTTAGGTACATGGGTCATGTAGTGTCAGCCAAAGGGCTAAGAGCTGATGAGGATCGCGTTAAGGGCAATCAAGTCAATGCCATCTCCTACTAATGTTACGGAGCTACGTAGACTCCTAGGTATGCTTAATTACCTAAGTCAATTTGTTCCAAACATGTCCACCATTACTGGCCAATGAGAGCATATTAAAACATAAACACTCACTGGGAGGGGAATCACGAACAGATTAAGGCAGAGCAGGAAATCAAAGACAAACTAGCTCAGCACCAGTTTTAGCATATTTTGGGACAATACCAAAGAGCTAACCATGCAGGTAGATGCATCCAAATGTGGCCTAGGAGCATGTCTCATGCAACAGGGTAAGCCAATAGCTTATGCTCTAGAAGTATGACTGAAACAGAGCAACGGTATGCTCAATAGAGAAAGAACTGTTAAGTATAGTGTATGGAACTGAAAAATTTCACTACAACATTTATGGACGTAAAACAACAGTTCAAACTGACCACAAACCATTGGTGACAATTGTGGCCAAAAATGTTAAAAAAAGTTAGACCAAGACTTCAGAGACTTCAACTTAAACTCCATAAGTATGATCTAGATTTAGTGCATGTACCAGGTAAAGAAATGCATGTTGCGGATACTCTGTCTAGGGCTTACTTGTCTGAAAACGGGTATAGATGATCCTGAATTGTCAATAAAAAGTACATAGTGTGTCACAGCACCTTCCAATGTCAAATGACAAAAGAAGAGTGTTCAGAGAAGCCACTCTAAATGATTCTGTTTGCAGACCCTGTTAGGCCTGCATAATGAAGGTTGGCCTCATGAAAAACATAAGGTCCCCAAATAATGTAAAATACTACTGGGATATGCGGTATGATTTATCCTTTGAAGAACGGTTTTTTGTTTTTGTGGGCGGACCGATTGTTGGTACCACCACAGCTTAGAAAGAGTATGCTTTATCTTATTCCCTGAAGGGCATATGGGGGTTAATAAAACTAAAAACAGAGCACGACAGGGCCTGTTCTGGCCTAGTATGACCAAGGATATAGAGAAAGTTGTCCGAACCTGTAGTGCATGTGAAAAATATCAGAAGAGAAATTGTAAAGAGCCTTTACCAACCTCATCCTATCCCGTATCGTCCATGGGAAAAAACTAGAAGCAGACTTGTTAGATTTTCAAGGGAAGTCTTTTCTAGTAATTAAGGATTATTATTCCCAAGTGGATAGAATTGATTCAGGTGTCTAATAAAACAGCGCGAGAACTCATCAAAAAGTTCAAATCGGGTTTCTCAAGCTATGGTATATGTGCCCCGTTGGTATCAGATAATATGCCGTTTGATAGCGAAAAGTTTAAAAATTTGTAAGGAATACAGTTTTGAAACTGTAACCTCAAGTCCAAGGTATCCTAAATCAAATGGTATGGCTGAAAATGGTGTGAAAATTGGCGAAAAATATGTTGAAGAAAGGGAGACCATTTGGGTACTGAGTTTATCTCTTATTACTAGAGTATAGAACTACACCAATAACGGCACAACATTTTCTCCATCGCAGTTACTCATGGGTAGACAACTTAAAACTAAAATACCTACCATCTCGAAACTGTTGCAACCGGCAACACAGGTTAATGTCAGGGAAACAAATCAAAACTTTGCAAGATACACAAAAGTATTTCCATGACAAACAGGCTAACCCTTGCCTGAATTGACAAAGACCAACCTATCTCATTAGGAATGATAAAGTCTGGGAACCGGCTATAGTAGTGTCAGGCATGAACACACCTCGATCATACTTGGTAAAGAGAGAGGATGGATCTGTTTTAGGCGAAACAGACGCGATTTAATGCCATCCAGCAACCCGTTCAGACCAAGACTGAACTAGTTTCCAGATGAGGTAGAGGTAGAATCAAAAGAGGGTGTAGGAGATGAGAGTATTACGTTGGGAATGCAAGCGGAAGTGAAAAAGATCTGAACCTCGTGTAAGTGGCAGAGTAAGAAAGGTACCAGAAAGGTTTTAAGGATTATGTCATGAAGTAACTTTGCTTGTAAAGCCTAAATAGGTTTACACTATTATCTACACTATTACTATATGGTATAAAAATTTGTTTAAAAGTTTGTAGAATTAATTAAGTAAAACAAACTTTCATTTTTGTATTTTGTGTGTAAATCATAAATTGTTGTCATATGTAACAAAACTTGTATTTGATTATTTGTGTGATTATGTGTGTGATTATCTGTCACAACTGTATTTGAGAGACATAACATCCTAACTTGTAATTGTATTGTTAAAGTAACCTTGTTAACAGTAATCTCATTTGTAACTTTAATTGTCTAAAAGTAATCTATCAAACAAGTTAAAGAAAGGGACGTCATTTACTTAAGGGGGAAGATGTGATGATCTCAGTTAAGTAACTTGAATATTGCCGCCCAGCCTCTACTTGTTAGCGAGTTTGGGTTTGGTTATGTTGGCAATGCGGACGGCGCAAATGCATCTTGGGACTAGTGAGACTGACTAGCAAGGGAGGCTAAGCCTAGACCTGTGGCGTTTCTTATAACTTGTACTGTTCTGCATCTTAATTAATAAAGAACTCATTCCTAAATAACCAGTGTGTTACAATATTATTACATGGGTAATATTACAATCCCAAAGAAGTCTTTAAATACGCTCATCCAATTAATCACAACAAGTTCTTTCTTTTAATTGAGCGAGCGTAGCGAGCGTCTCCACTTGACTCTTATGGCTCGAATGTCTGTTTTTTTTGTTTTTTTTTTCTGTTACTGCTTCGATACAGGTCGCACCGTTTCTCTGATCGACCTGAAATTTTGCACACATGTACATACCACCTAGGCGGGTTGCTGTATAGTTTTTGAACAAAATCCGATCGTTGGTTATAAAAAATAAAAATAAAATAAAAAAATAAAAAAATAAAAATGTTCCGATCGTTATGAAATTTTGCAGGGTCAATAAGTACAACATTCTCTCCTATTTTCCAAATTTTCAGCTAAATCGGTCAAGACCTTAAAGACTTATTGGTAATCATAATTCGAAAAATGATGTTAAGAAATGAAGGAGGCAGTGAAGATACAAAGATACACTTTAGAAGGCATGACGTGAATTAGTACAATGCAAAGATGTTGGAATAGTATATAGTGTACAATGTCAATATCCAGTTAGGCCTACACTGTGTGGTGGGCCTTATGGGAATGTCGTACTCGGGTCATGTTGCACGTACCGGTGCTCGCTCAACAACGCGTCCAACTGAGCGTTTTCCTAGTATACGAAATAGCGGTCAAACGGTTGGACAAGATCGCATCGTAGGTGACGGCTGACGCCAACATCGACATGACATGGCTAATTTTGACAACTTTTAGGATCTATTATGTGTTACAAATTGCTAGGAACTTGAAAAGTAGTACGTTGTGCAGTAAAGTGTAAAGCTATTTACCACCGCCGCCAACTTGGCAGATTAGACAAGAAATAATGTAAATCAACGTACGTTGTGCAGTAAAGTATAAAGCTATTTACCACCGCCGCCAATTTGGCAGATTAGACAAGAAATAATGTAAATCGTCACCGCGTAATTTGTTTTCCTTTTTTATCAAGGAACGTAGGATCATTGAAATAAAAGGATACTCGCACTCTTGCTGTTAATTTTTGGTCAATTCGGCCATTTTATTTTGGTATAGCCTACAGGGCTATTTTATTACTTTTTATCTAAACAAGGCTTATGAGTCATCAAAACGTGTGCTTTGTGCAGTAGGCTATGTCACTGTCAAAACAAGGTCGTGCAGACCTAGGGCTTGCTAGGTAATGCTAAGGGCATGTCAAATGCATAATGTTAGCTGAATCATTTATCTAGGCCTATAGCATAAGGGAACTTAAGCCTGTACTATTGCACTATAAATATCTTTTTGGCCGATTCTATTGACACGAATTCGTGTCTGCTCATCTATCAAAAGATATCGACACGAAAATTTCGTGTCTGCTTATGTATGAAAATATATCGACACGAAAAATACGAAACGAAATTCGTGCCTCCAGTTGTACGAAATGATAATGACACGAATTCGTGTTTGGACATATATGAAAAGATATCGACACAAAAACAAGAACGCCGGGAGTGGCCTGGCAACGTTGCATTCGTGCCACGAATTTCTTGTCTCCAAGCACGTGGGGAACCTTTGCCCTCCCCATATGCTTGTGGCTGGTTCTGACCAGCACAGGTCTGTCCACCCCTTGTCCCCCCGCGTCATCCCATACGTCCCTCCCTTCGTCTCGATTAGCCTAGTTGCACAAATATGAGACGTTAAGCAATATCCAATCCAATCGGATTTGTAGCTCAAAAATGGCGGCAAAATACAAAGAACTGAAGTATCCATTATCATTCTGCATTTGTTTGAATAATTAAAATTCCATTAAACATATTAACTTTTAAGGATACGGTCGAGTTTGGAATCAAATGAAAGCTCGTTTTATGAGGAAATCGAAATTATAACTTTGTGGCGGCAAAATACTAACTACATAATAGCCCTACACATTGTTTTGTGCTTATGGGGAGTTTAAATATACATGGTGCAACGAGGGTAGGCTATCTAGACGTTTGTCTTTGTGTGTTGTCTGTGCGGTTAAACCCCTCTATAAACACAACACACTAACGTCTAGATATCCTCGTTGCACCCTGTGCGGTTTAAACCGGCAATCCAGTAGACCTTGTCGTAAACATTGCTGCAGCTGGGCTGGGAGGGGCCTCTGGCCAACCACACGGCCTCCGCTGTTGCCAGATCGATTTTCGTGTCGTTAGCTAAACGTTCCTTGGCCGCAAGAATTTCGTATACTAGTTTAATTTCGTGCCAATAGCCTGCAACGGCCAGGCCACACGAATTTCCTGCTAATAGCCTGCCAGGCCCAGGCCACACGAATTCGTGGCACGAAATTTTCGTGGCTATAGACACTTCGTATTCTTTTACATCTGGGCCTAGGTCGTGGGACAGTTTCTGTTTTGTTTTATGAAAGAAATGACAACTTTTCTTGTCTTACAGCTCGACACAAAATTCAAATGTCCGCCTATCTACGTAAATGCTTAACCCCGGGGAAGGCTGGATTGTTTTCATGAATTCTAAATGGAGCTAACCCCTGCTAACTGGGCCTTTGATACAGTTGATCATGATATTTTATTATGCAAACTAGCTTCTATGGGAATCAATGGTCCAGCTTTAAACTGGATAGCTTCCTTTATGATTGACCGTACGCAAACTGTAAGAGTCAAATCTGCTCTCTCAAACATGCCAGTATTGTCTACGCCGCTACTAACAGTAACCACCGGTGTTACATGTTTATGCTTGATCTGACAACTGCTTTATTGGTCCGAACTGCCAACCTCTGCATACAGAATATGGCCGGTCACGGCCTACAAGATAATTATGAAATCAGTGTAGCCACTGCGTTATGATGAAGTTCAGGGTTATTAATGAGAGATCATTCCATGAGGCAACATCAGCTTTATTAGGCCGACGTAGGCGTCGCTAAAACCTGGCGCAGTACATACATGGGTTGGCTTACATTGAATCTACAAGGCGCTGGGGCGCTAGGTTCAAACACTTAAAACTACTTAATACTAACCATCGTATTACATCTCCCTTTCCTTTTAAAGTATTATACTAATACTACATGTAGGATAAAAGTATTAAAATGTTTAATGTACCATACACCCTTATGACTAATTAAAACAAGTCAAATTTAAATATCATTGATAGCTACTAGATGAAAGAAACAGGAAAGAACATTATAGCTGAAGGCTTACTACTAAACTAAGTAACGTTTCAACCGATTATGTGATGTTATAACTAAGTCAACTAAATCCCTAGAACTGAGCTACAGGTCTAATTTCTTGGGAGGTCTGACGGCTCTGCCACTCCGTGTGGCTGACGTCTGCTTCTGCGACACAGTAGCTGGAGAAGTCTCCCGGACCTGTTTAGGCGATGACGTCCTTCGGGATGGACCTGGGGAGGTCATCTTTCCAGGTAGGACTGATGGGGTCGTCCTTCCAGGTGGGACTGGTGACAGCGTCGTTTGGTATGGAACATGGGATAGGATTAAAGGTTCCCTTTCTACAGGAAGTTGTGGTATTACTTCCTGGGGTGGAGCCGGAATCACGTGGGCCCGATTTCTGCGGAGTATACCCGATGGGGTTTCCACTTGCAGAGATCGTGGCTCGGGACCAATACCTACTACATCTCCGTAAGCCTGTTTGTCTCGAACCCAGACCCGATCACCAACCTCTACCTTTGGTAGCTCTCTAGCTTGGTGTCTCGAGTCGAAGTGCTGTTTCTGTTTGATTTTCATAGCTTCCTCTCTCTTTGCCACTTCTTTCAGATTTGGCCATTGTGGCTTCAAATGAAGGGGTGAAGTTGGTAGAGTTCCTCGAAGATTTCGTCCCATGCATAGCTGAGCTGGGCTATATCCGCATTGGAGAGGAGTGTTTCGATAATTGAGTATCGCCAGATGGATGTCTTCAGACTTCTTTAGCATTCCCTTCACTGCTTTTACCGCCGATTCAGCTAAACCGTTGCTCTGGGCGTGCGTCGGGCTGCTTTTCTCGTGGTTGAAGCCGTAGGATTTAGAAAACTTGATGAATTCGTGGCTATTGAACGGTGGGCCGCCATCTGATCTGACCGTTTTAGGGATCCCGTGTCGTGCGAAGATTGATTTTAGACGAGAGATCACAAGAGAACTCGAGGTTTTGTCCATCTGAACAAACTCGGGAAATCTTGAGAAATAGTCTTCGACTACCAAGTACTTCCTTCCGTTTACTTCGCAGAAGTCGATCCCCACCTTTTCCCAAGGGATTCAGGAAACGGGGTCGGCATCATTGGCTCTGGCTTGTTCTTTCTGAACTCGATGCAATTCGAACAGAGTTGGATCAAGGCTCGAATCTCTTCATTTATATTGGGCCAGTATACCGTCTCTTTAGCACGGCGTTGTGTCTTACTTATTCCCATGTGACCTTCGTGGAGGCGGGTAAGAATTTGCTTTCGCAGGCTCTTTGGAATAACTACTCGAGGTCCCATGAAGAGGATCTCGTCGTGGACTGCAAGGTCCCCTTGCACCCTCCAGTATGGTAAGCATGTTGGGTCGACGTTTCTCTTGTCGGGCCAGCCTCTTAGTACGTATTCTTTCAGCCTTTGGATTTCTTCATCCTTCATTTGTGCCTGCTTGATCTCCTCGAGTCTTTGGTCGGTTGTTGGGATTTCTTGGCGTACTTCTTGTACGAACAGTTCCGTGTCTTGCTGGAACAAGACGTCTTCTTCTGAGCTTCCCTTCTGGTGTTGAGCACGTGACAGGGCATCCGCTGTGTAGAAATGCTTTCCTGGCACATGTTCAATTGTGAACGTGTACCGCATAAGTCTCATCCGGAAACGCTGCAGTCTCGCCGAAAGCTCACTGATGGGTTTGGTTCCTAGAATTGGTACCAGTGGTTTGTGGTCCGTGTGGATAACAAAGTCCAGTCCATTAACGAACTGAGTAAACTTTTCACACGCCCACGTTATCGATAAAGCCTCTTTTTCTATTTGGGCATAACGGCGCTCCGTTTCCCTCATCGACCGTGAAGCATATGCTACTGGCTTCCACATACCGTTTTGCTGTTGCTGTAGCACAGCCCCCAACCCATATGATGATGCGTCCGCACAAACTCTAGTTGGCATGTTAGGATCATACAGTGCCAACACGGGAGTTTTCGTAAGCATGTCTTTTATGCTCTCGAATGCCTTTGTGTGAACGGGCGTCCATAAGAATTCATTATCTTTTTTCAATAACTCTCTTAGAGGTTGACTCTCGTCTGCAAGATTGGGCATAAACTTAGCCAGCTGGTTGACCATTCCGAAGAATCTTCGCAGCTCCGACACATCTGCAGGGTTATTCAATTCTTTTATGGCCTGACCTTGTCTTCGTCTACTTTTATTCCGTCCTTTGATATCTCGTTTCCTAGAAACTTGACCTGGTCTACCCAAACATGCATTTTTCTCTGTTTAGAGTGATGTTAGCCTTCTTCAACCTCCCTATGACCTTAGCTAACCTGGTATCGTGCTCGCTTTTCGTCGCGCCGAATACCAAAAATCGTCCATTTGACAGATGACTCCTTCGCAGCCCTCCAGGATTTGTGACATCCGTCGCGAGAAATGCTCTGGGGCACTGCTAATGCCAAATGGTAGCCTGTTGAAGAAGAACCGGCCAAACGGGGTTATGAACGTTGTCAGGGGAGCAGAATCCTTCGATAAAGGCACCTGCCAGAACCCTGAGCTGGCGTCAAGTTTAGAAATATCTTGGCCCCTTCTAGTTGCCCTAACGACTCGTCCACCGATGGCAGTTGGTATCGTTCCCTAAGAACACACCGGTTCAGTTGGGTCAAGTCTACACATATACGTAGCTTGCCCGATTTCTTGGGAATTACTACCATACCGGCACACCACGGTGTTGGGTCTTCAATAGGGGATATGACTCCCTTTAGAACCATTTTCTCCAACTCCGTTTTTACCTGACTACGAAGAGGTAAAGGAATTCGTCGCGGCACCGATATAGCGTAAGGCTCTGCATTAGGTTTCAGTTTAATGTGGTATTCTCCTTCGAGCTTTCCGAGCCCTTCGAACAGCTGATTGTCTACCACGTTTCCGTTTCCCATAGGTTCTATGTCCCTCAGGCCTATGCCATTTACCCATGCAAGCATACCTAGGTCCTGAATTGCAGGACGACCTAGAAGTGGTTCCTGGGATGCCCCCTCCATGACATAGAGATTTTGCACCGATACCTGATTTTCCCAAACTACAGAAGCCTTCACTCGTCCTAAAATAGATAGAGGACTTTTTCCTGGGCCGAAAAGCAATTTGTCTGCCTTTCGTAGCTTGGTACCGGTATCTGAGGAGAGTTTGTTTCAAAACCGATTCAGGTATAATGCTCACATCGGCCCCAGTGTCGATTTTGAACTTAACTGTCACATCGTTTACTTTTAAGCTTGCGAACCATGCATTGCTTGACACTGCGTTCACCTGCTCATGCATGTTGGTGCTACTCACCGATAGCAGAAAGTCTGGCCCCTCATCCTCTGAATGGACTGAACCCTCCCCCACCTCTGCAATTTTCTTGGACCGGCATGCCGCTGCCCAATGGCCTACCTTTTTACATTTATTGCAGGTGGCCTTCCTTGCAGGACATTTTTCTGCAGGGTGGGGCTCTTTTCCACACTTGGGACAGAATTTTTCCGATGTTTTAGGCCTAGGCCTAGGCTTCCCTACATAAGAACTTTTCTTCCCCTTATTTGTATTCTTTCTTACCGCATCCACCTTGGCTGGGTCTTCCTGCCTAACAACACCCTGTTGTTTACGGATAGTCTCACTGGCCCTGACCTTCGCTACAGCCTTCTCTAATGTAAGACCGGAATCCATTTGTAGAATTTCCGATAATTTACTGTCGAGAATACCTATGACCACCCGGTCACGTATCAGGTCTTCTTTAAGTTGACCATATTCACAATGTTTGGCCAGGGCATGCAAATCTGTCACAAAACTTTCAATGGACTCTCCTACCTGTTGATTTCGTTGATTGAAGCGTGCCCTCTCATAGATCACGTTCCGCTTTGCAACAAAGTGGTTCTCAAACCCCTCTACAACTTTGGAGTAGTCATTCATGTCTTCCTCAGACAGACCTACCCGTACCAGGACGTCTTCAGCCTCGTCCCCCATAGTGTACACCAGTGCGTTCACCTGGTCCTGGGGACTCTAGTTGTTGAGACCTGAGGTGTTCCTGAATCTCTCAAAACGCCTAATCCACCTGGGCCATTCCTCAGGGCACTGAAAATCAAACGCCTTAGGCGTTTCCACATGGAAAGAGGCACTAGGCCGAACCTGGCCCAGTAGGCCTTGACCTACCACGTTTTCAGTATCAGGCATTTCGAGGTTAGGTTCGACTCCCGTCAACCTTGCCTAAGCCTAGGCTTAACCTACAAGTCCCCGGTTATTTCTCTACTTCTAATAACTTAGAAACTTAACTAGACATGTTAAATACCTGGCACCATGCGTTATGATGAAGTTCAGGGTTATTAATAAGAGATCATTCCATGAGGTAACATCAGCTTTATTAGGCTGACATAGGCGTCGCTAAAACCTCGCGCAGTACATACATGGGTTGGCTTACATTGAATCTACAAGGCGCTGGGGCGCTAGGTTCAAACACTTAAAACTACTTAATACTAACCATCGTATTACAGCCACCACTGACATCTCCCTTACAATATAAAGATTACTATGAGTATTGAGTATTTAGTATATGAATTACAAATTGAAGATGCTGATTACCCTATGATTACCTGGGGACCAAGTGTTCGTCCGTAAACAAATTATGATACATATACAGATAAAGATTAAAGATTAATAATTGTTCCGTTGCATTAATATTAATCGAGTACACAGAATAACTTTAGGAGTAATTGAGTTTGTTAGATTAATAACTGAAAGATAGACTCACTGAATTTATTGCATACGTTTGATGGATTTAACATGAGTTAGTCCGACAACTTTACCGGCACTTTCACTGCTCTACCTGACCGTGTCTTGTATGGACTCGGAGCTCCTGGGCTTTCTGGGGGCGACACGGAACTTGGCGCTTGGTCCTTTCCCAGCAAGGGTCTATCCGCAGCCAAATCTGGTAGGTCTACTTCTCTCGCGACCGTAGCATCTGTAGGCTTAACCGTGTTAGTTTGTTCCGGCGTTTCTCGTAGAAATACCCGGTTCCGGCGGTAGAGTTTATCGTTGGCTTTGACCACGTATGATCGGGAAGATAGTTTCTCTGTGACTACTCCTTGGCGCCATCTCTGGTCTTGCCACTCTGGGTTGGGTCTCAGACGTATGTCCTGGCCTACTTCCAGGTCAGGGTATTCTTTGGATCGGACGTCAAAGGATTGCTTCATCTTCTGCTTTCGAAGATTTATCTTCTCCTGCACTCCATCTTCAACTTTAGGGTATAGTAGTTTGTTGGTGATTGGCATTAACGTTCGCGTTCTGCGGGACATGAGACGTTGTACTGGACTGGAGGCCATATTTTCGGTAGGAGTGTTTCTCCAGTCAAGAATGGCCTTCCATGGGTCGGTGTCATCTTGTTTAGTTTTCTTCAAGATCTTCTTAGCAATCTTCACTGTCGCTTCCACTTTACCGTTTGACTGGCTGTGTCGAGGTGAGATGGTGCAATGTTCAAACTCCCATTCGGAGGCAAATTTCTTAAACAAAGAACTCACAAATGGGGTGTCATTGTCTGTGACAAGTATCTCAGGTATACCGTGTCGACTGAAGTTTTTCTTAGCTACATCGATGAGAGTTTGCGATTGGGTGTTCTCTAACTTGTCAAGTTCCCAGAAATCCGAGTAATAGTCGACCGTGACCAAATAGAGCTCTTCTTTAATGTGAAAAGTGTCCATCGCGACTCGTTTCCAAGGCAAGTTTGGAGTAGCATGTGTTTGCATCGTTTTTTTGTTGATTGTCAGCAAACTCATTACAAGTACTGCATTGCTTAACCTTTTCTCTGATTTCTTGCGACATCTGAGGCCAATAGACTGTATCTTTAGCCTTTCGTAGACACGCTTCTGGTCCGAGATGACTGGAGTGAATTCTGTTTAACATCTCTGGGCGCATTAGCTTCGGAATGATAATCCTGCATCCTCTGAAGACAACTCCGTTCTGCACACTAAGTTCTTCACGGTAGTTCCAATAGTCGCGGATGATAATTGGAGCTTGGTCACGTGTTGAGGGCCATCCTGTCATGATCACAGTTGTGAGAGTCTGGAGAGCTTCGTCTTGAGCTGTAACATTCTGGATTTGCCGCAGTCGTTCCTTTGTGACATTGAGATGCTCTGTCATGTTGATCTGCTCAAACTCGCTGTAGACTTCTTGTTCGCGGTTCAGAGTAAAAATGAGATATGGCTTTTCTCTCGAATGGTTTGTTTATCGGAAGGTAGGATCGAGAAAGTAAGTCGGCTATGTACATTTCCTTGCCCGGTTTGTACTGAACTTGAAGGTCGTACCTTTGTAGACGCAGTAGCATACGCTGAAGTCGTTTTGGGGCTGTGACGAGAGGTTTCTTGAAGATAACCTCCAAGGGCTTGTGATCTGATTCAACAAAAACCCCTTGTTTGCCACATATGTATTGATCAAACTTCTCACAGGAGAAAACTATTGCTAAACACTCTTTTTCAATCTGTGCATAACGTTGTTCGGCTTGTGACAATGCCCTGGATGCAAATGCGATTGGCTGTCCATCTTGCATGATTACAGCGCCAAGTCCAACCGAACTAGCATCACACTGTATTGTGACTGGGCGTTCTACATTGTAGTACTTTAGAACAGGGGTGGTTGTTGCCAGCTGAATTATTTGGTTGAACGCTGATTCTTGTTGAGATTGCCACTCCCAGATTGCGTCCTTGTCACTTAGACGTCGTAGTGGTTCACAAATCGTTGACAGCTGCGGCAGAAACTTCGTCAAGTACGTGATAAAGCCAATAAATCGTTGTACTTCTTGTGCATTTGTAGGTCTAGACATTTGTGCAACGGCAGCAATCTTCGCAGGATCTGGTTTGAGACCTTTGTTCGTAAGCAAATGACCCATGTAGGCGACTTCTTCCATTTTGATCTGCATTTTTTCTTTATTGAGCTTGAGGTTGGTCGCTCGGCACCGCTTAAGTAGGCAATAGACGTTTTTCTCATGATCGATCTGGGCTTCAGCTGTCGTTTCTCCTACTCCATATACCACTATGTCATCTGCTATGACAAGTATGCCCGGTAGGTCATTGAGGATGTCATGTAGTCTTCGCTGATACTCTTCCGGAGCCGGCGATACGCCGAATGGCAAACGGAGCCATCTATAGCGTCCGAAAGGTGTGGCGAAGGTGGTTAGTTTGCTGCTCTCTTCATCCAGCAATATTTGCCAAAACCATCTTTTGCATGAAAAACAGAAAAAACTTTAGCATTCGACAAATGAGGCAACATTTCTTCAAGTTTGGGCAACTGGTATTGAGGTCGCTGCAGGGCTGCATTCAACTCAGGCGGGTCTATACATATTCTGAGCTTCTTCCCTCGCTTTACCACTATCATGTTACTCACCCATTGGCTGGGCTCAGTCTCTCGTGCGATGATGTTGTTTGCCTCTAACTCCTTAAGTTTCTGACGCAGCTCCTCTTTCAGTGAAACGGGTACTCGCCTGGCCATATGCTGTGCTGGACGAGCTTCAGGGTCAACTGATAAATGAAGTTTCTCCTGAAGGCAACCTAGTCCCTCAAACACGTCTGCATAATCGCGTAGTACTCGATCTTTAAGAGAGGTCTCGGGCTTCGTACTGAAATTCTCAACCGCGCACAGGTCAGCTTTGATTTCAACTAGGCCTAGAGCCTGACATGTATCCGCTGATAACAGTGGCCGCTGTTTCAAGTCAACTATTTGGAAAGTGAATTTTCCTTTTGTGAGTTTTGTAGTCTGGCACACTATGTTTGCTTTGCCACAAGGCTGCAATATTTCACCTCCATAACATCTTAATTTGTTTGTGCTGTGATGCATCTTTGGATTGTTGGCTGTTAGCTTTTTGAAATCTTCTAGGCTGATAACATTGCACGAGGCTCCTGTGTCTAGTTGGCATTTTATGTTGCATGCTTTGTTAGAGCCTACTTTCAACTTCAGTTTGACTAAAAGTCGTTTCCCTAAATCATTAATAGTGCCAATGTTGTACACACTGTCATTATCTTCGCTTTCTGTGTCAACAGCATTAACAGTTTTGCTCTTGCCAGAAGACATACACACTTGACTGAAGTGATTTAGCTTTCCACATTTTCTACACGTTTTACCTGATGCTGGACAGTCTTCTCTGTTCCTAGCATGGTTCCCTCCACAATATTTACAAGGTTTAGGGCTAGGCCCAGGCTTACCTTTGTTTTTGTTAGGGCCTTGTGTTGTCTTTGTGAAATGTACAACTTCCAGTTCTGATGCATTTGCATTGATTGTACTTAGCTGTTTGTTGGTCATTTCACTTGACAAAGACATGTTGATTGCACGTTGTAGGGTGAGCTCGCTATCCCCTAAAAGTTTTTTTTTGAATTTCACTGTCCCGAATGCCTAGCACCATTCGATCTCGTATGAATTCTTCCACAGCCTCACCAAATGCACACGTTTCTGCTAGTTCCCGAAGACGGCCTACATATTCATTAATAGACTCGCTCGGTCCCTGACATGCAGAACCAAACACAAAGCGTTCAAATGTGGTGTTCAGTCTAGGGGTGAAATATGCTTGGAGGGCATCCAGGATTTTGGCAACAGTGTTGCACTGTTCTGTTGTCAGTTTGAGTTTCTGGAACACACGCAGGCACTCTTTTCCCATCACTGCTAACAGGGTTGCACACTGAATGTCATTCCCTTTCTTGTTAAGTTCAGTTGCCACTGCAAAATTTTCGAAACAAAACCTAAAGAATTTCCAGTTTTCCTGGACGTCGCCGGCCGTGCACATTGCGTCGGGCGTTGGCACATTTGTTGCTGTAGCCATAGTGCTTGATTTTGCCTTAATAACTGTGTGAAATGTTAGGAATTAGGCTTAAAACTATGCTACCACTTCTGATCACCATGTTACATGTTTATGCTTGATCTGACAACTGCTTTATTGGTCCGAACTGCCAACCTCTGCATACAGAATATGGCCGGTCACGGCCTACAAGATAATTATGAAATCAGTGTAGCCACCACTGACAACCGGTGTCCCGCAAGGCTCGGTCCTTGGCCCACTTTTCTTTATTATACATAAACAACCTACCTGGAATACTTACTAAAGAGACAATTCATGCTTGCATTAAAGAATACCTCATGCTTTATGCGGATGACATAACTAAACTGCTTACATCCCCCAAGACCAATGCTGTACAAATGACAGAAGTCGCCAACTGCCGTGTCTCCCAAATGTCAACCTACTGCCAAATGGAACGATTGGCAATTCAAAGTGCCAAGACAGTATTTTTTAATTTTCACTCTAATTCGCAAAAGCTTATTGCTAGTCCTTTAATACGACTGGAGGGCCGAAGCATATCAAGAGTTGCCACACATAAAATCTTAGGCCTTGTCGTAAGTGAAACGCTCGACTGGTCTCCCCACATTAATACAGTTGCTCCTCGTATGCTGAGTGGATGTTACATGCTTCGAAGACTGAAACTAGCTGTAAATTCTTCTACGCTTCTTTTGGTTTACCATGCCTACATTCATTCCATTCTTTCTTACGGTCTAATTTTCTGGGGGTCATCACCACAAGCTGATAGAGTATTCATTATACAGAAGCGAGCTGTGCGCATCATCGCTGGCATATCCCGGCGACAGTCTTGCAGACATCACTTTATTGCACTCGGTATACTTACTCTAACCTCGACCCTTATACACATGGCCGCAACCTTTGCTCACACAAACCCTGACACATTCCCTCTGAATAACATGACCCATGCACATTTTACCCGATCAAGCACTGACATTTCTTCCCATTCTTTCAATCACAGTTTCTTCAAACAAAACCCGGTCTACCTGTGTGGTAAGATCTACAATAAACTCCCGAGATCAATAAAGGATGTGTCCCCACATCTCTTTAAAGGAACCCTAAAGAAATTTCTCATAAACAAAGCATATTACTGTTTAAACGAATTCACACTATGTAAACTGAGGGAGCGTCTGTAATCGACTTTTTGAGCGAGTCTGCTTGGCTAAGTCGACTCGTTAGCCGGAAGTCACGTGATGAAGTTGGCGTCGAAATGTCACAAGTAGGCATCGGAAGTCTAGGAGACCGGGGCTAGTTGGCCACGTTTTTACAGTTGGAATTTTAGGAAGGAATCTAATTAAAGAAATGATTGATATCTTTCTGTAATCATTTCTTCCATCTTTGATGCACTTTAAAAAAAATACTTCAAATTTTTACTTACTTTGTTTAATACATTAAACAACAAAAATGCATTGGAATGTGAATTGGCCAACCTGCCCCATGTCAGGGGTTGGTTGGCCCAGTACATGGGGCTGGTTGGCCCAGTACAAAAGGATAGCTATTTTTGTTGTTTATTGTATTTTTTTAAATGTTGATATATTTATTTTAAAGTGCAACACAGATTGAAGAAATGATTACAGAAAGAAAGAAATCATTTCTTTAATTAGATTCCTTCCTAAAATTCTAAATGTAAAAACGTGGCCAACCAGCCCCGGTCTCCCTAGGTCTAGTATCAGAAATTCCACATAACCTGCAAAGTGAATGGGTGGGCCAACCAGCCCCATCACGCATTTATACATATTGTTTGCGTTTGTATTAGATCCTACAGTTTCATTATGTTTTCAATACTTAATATACAATCCCTAATGGATATTGTACAATTAAATTATTTACTTCAATATAATGATTGAAAACGGAGTGGTTTTATATTGAATGCGTAGCTCGTTAAAATTT
>JAMZAV010003925.1:0-62511 GCA_024449915.1 Sweltsa coloradensis | reverse complement strand
ATTTTTAAATAGTATTTTATTTTTATTTTTTTGCTAATAATTATGATTCTGTTGTCAACGTAACCCTATTGTTAATACTCCAACCCTCAGAGCAGGCAAAAAAATTACAATGTCGAACAAAAAAACACGGCGACTACCCACAGTCAGTAATGTTCCCGCCTCTTACTGCGTTCTCAACTCGTTTTTTTTCGCCGAACAACGAAATATTCCAGCTAAGATACGGCTCTTAAGATATTCGTGTAAAATTTGAGCGTAATCGAAAAATTATTTCTCATGAAAATCGAAATTTTACGGGTTTTTTCTTTTTTAAAACAATTCTTTGACTTATAACACCTACATGCTTTATCCTATTGTAATGATTTTTTCACAGAACTTTAATTTTATGAATTAATATATTCGTGTTAAATTTGAGCGCAATCGAATAATTATTTCTTTATGAAAATCGCAATTTTACGATTTTTTCTTTTTTTTAAATTACGAATAATTAAAAAAATTAAGCTTATTTTTTATTTTATTTAATTTAATTAAAAAAAATCTTCGACTAAGTAATAATTTTTTCACAGAACAACAGAAAATCTGCGTAACACATGGCAGCTCAATGCACCAATTACGCTCATCCAACAACGCGGCGGGACTTAAGCGTTTTCCTAGTATAATATAATAGCGGCGGGACTTAAGCGTTTTAAATCGGGCTCATCAGAATCGGATAAAGCATGTAGGTGTTTATAAGTCGAAGAAATTTGTTTAAAAATCGAAAAATATCGTAAAATTGCAATTTTCATGAGAAATAATTTGCCGATTGCGCTCAAATCGTGGCAGTTCTAAGTTCAGAGATTTCGAAGGCCTGCAGAAAATTTCATTGCAATTGGAGTATTGGTTTATCCGGAATCGTGTTAACAAACACACAAAAATACAAACAGAAAAATAAAAATAAAGAAAAACATTCCAGATTTTTTTCTCCAGTGTAGTGAAATGGAATCTTCGCTTCGTTCGCATATCGCTCGCTACGCTCATCCATCACATAATACTAGGAAAACGCTTAAGTCCCGCCGCGTTGTTGGATGAGCGTAATTAGTGCATTGAGCTGCCATGTGTTACGCGGATTTTCTATTGTTCTGTGAAAAATCATTACTTAGTAGAAATTTATTTTAAATTAAATTAAATTAAATAAAAAATAAACTGAATTTTTTAAATTAATCGTAATTTTTAAAAAAGAAAAAAATCGTAAAATTGCAATTTTCATAAGAAATAATTATTCGATTGCGCTCAAATTTACACGAATATCTTAATTTATAAAATTAGGCTACTGTGAAAAAATCATTACAATCGGATAAAGCATGTAGGTGTCATAAGTCGAAGACATTTTTTAAAAATCGAAAAAAAATCGTAAAATTGCGTTTTTTATGAAAAAAAATTTCCCGATTGCGCTCAAAAACGTGGCAGTTCTAAGTTCAGAGATTTCGAAGGCCTCCATAAAATTTCATCGCAATCGGAGTATCGGTTTAGCCGGAATCGTGTTAACAGACACACAAAATACAAAAAAAAGAAAAGAAAAAAAAACATTCCGGATTTTTTTCTCCAGTGTAGTGAAATGGAATCTTCGCTTCGCTCGCTACGCTCATCCAATTATATTTTGTACGTATTTTGTGCTCTTATACTAGTTTTTGGATGAGCGTAGCGAGCGAAGCGAAGATTCCATTTCACTATACACAGGAGAAAAAATCCGTAATGTTTTTTTTTTCTTTTTTTTTCTTTTTGTATTTTTTGGCTGTTTGTTAACACGATTTCGGCTAAACCGATACTCCAATTGCGATGAATTTCGTGGAGGCCTTCGAAATCTCTTAACCTAGAACTGGCACGTTTTTAAGGGCAACCGAAAAATTATTTCTCATGAAAATCGCAATTTTACGGTTTTTTCGGTTTAAAAAAAATTATTCGACTTATAACACCTCCATGCTTTATCCGATTGTAATGATTTTTTTTACAGAATCTTAGTTTTATGAATTAATATATTCGTGTGAAAGTTGAGCGTAATCAAAAAATTGTTTCTTATGAAAATCGCAATTTTACGATTTTTCTCGATTTGTAAAATTTCTACGACACGTAACACCGACATGCTTTATCCGATTGTAATGATTTTTTCACAGAACCTTAATTTTATGAATTAATATATTCGTGTGAAATTTGAGCGCAATCAAAAAATTATTTCTCATAAAAATTGCAATTTTACGATTTTTTTTTCTTCGACTTATAACATCTACATTCTTTATCCGATTGTAGTTAGGAAGCTTCTCAAACGCTTTTTCAGGCGCGTTGTTGGTTGAGCGTTCATGAGAAATTATTTTTCGATTGCGCTTAAATTTCACACCAATATATTAATTCATAAATTAAGGTTCTGTAAAAAAAATCATTTCAATCGGATAAAATATCATGTATATATATATATATCTGGAAGAAATGAGGGGTGTATGAGGTTCCCTGTGGCGACTGCGATCAAACGTACATAGGCCAAACAGGCAGACGCATAGCAGTGAGGATAAATGAACACTCTAATGCAGTGAAAACAGGTGACAAGAAATCAGCCCTGGCTCAACATGCTAAAGCTTACTCGCATGTGATAGATTTTGACAAAACAAAAACTATTTGTCCTGTACAACAGCTCAAGCCACGTATTATCCGTGAATCTGTGGAAATTGAGAAACGGCCGAATAACATGAACAAAAGAGATGATAGCCAGAGCCTCCCTCTTGCTTGGAAACCTGCACTCATGCCTCGAAATGTAGTCCGTAGACCTATTCAGCCAAATCCCTCAGAGGTGGTGCAAATTTCAGATTCCATAATTCCAAGCACGAATAACTTTTCAAAAGACAACCAATCAGGCCCTATGACAAGAAGCCGGACTAAAAAGGTTTCACTACAGTAAGCTGTGCTATTTTGTTTCTCAATTGCCACCATCCGTATATATTTTATCGATATGACATCGCCGCCCCGCACCTTTTCACGATATGACCTCGCCGCCCCGCACCTATTTTCTATATTACCTCGCCGCCCCGCACCTTCAGCCGAGGCTATATAAGGCGGGCGCTGCGTGCTTGCCAACCACTGTGACTCCAACCTCCGTAGAGTCACAGTCAACCTTGAAAATGTCTGACATAGTACAGACGAAACGTCGGTGGACGCCCAGGTTCTGCCCTGGTTCATCTTATTTTCGACGCGGTTTTACCCAAGATCCTTGATTTTATCCTATATATATATATATATATATATATATATAGGCCCTATATATATATATATATATATATATATATATATATATATATAAAAGTCGAAGAAATGTAAAAAAAAAAATGAAAAAAAGAGTAAAATTGCGATTTGCATGAGAAATTATCTCTTGATTGCACTCAAATTTCACATCAATATATTAATTTATGAAGGTTCTGTGAAAAAATTATTACAATCGGATAAAGCATATAGGTGTTTTAGGTCAAAGAAATGTTTAAAAAATAGAAAAAATCGTAAAGTTGCGATTTTCATAACAAATAATTTTTCGATTGTGCTCAAATTTCACACGAATATATCAATACATAAAATTAAGGTTCTGTGAAAAATGCATTACAATCGGATAAAGCATGTAGGTGTTATAAGCTGAAGAAAGTTTTAAAAATTATAAAACCAAGACTCTTAGACCGGGAAGATATAATTAAACACAAACACACGAACAATAAACCACGGTCAGAAAAATAAACACTTACCAAAAAGTGCGTAAATTTTCGGAAGCTCCGCTTCCTTCCTCAGACGCGAGGGAACTGACGTCTCTCGGTGTCACGCAGCATCTCCGCTGTGCGCATCGCCAGCCCTAGTTGCTCGCGCACCACTGGTCTCCAAAGCGGCGGGAAATCCGCACTAGGCTGGCTGACAGCACCAGGAACAAAATCCATTGTTGCGGCCTCTTTTAGTCTCCTCTTAAAAACATTGGGTTCCTTCAATATGATAGTAACATTTTCCCAATCCACATTTGTTTTACACTCGAAAAGGTGGTCCTTTAGCTTGTTGGCAGCTCGCGTTCTCCCTTCTATAGTTTTTCTGTGTTCATTCATGCGCACTTGGACAGGCCGCCCCGTCTCACCTATGTAAACCGCGTCACAGTTGCAGGGGATCGCATAGACAACGTTCTTGCTGCTTTGAACAGGATCAGGTGGTTTAGTTACCGTGAGAAGGCTTCTCAGGGTTGACGACGATCTAAAGGCGGTCCTAAGATTGAATTTATTAGCAATACGGCGTAGTTTTTCGGACACCCCTGGTATATACTCGATGGAAAAAGTAGCCGACGGCTTTTCGGTCGTCTTAGGCCGGGGAACACTGTTTAAAGTTTCAAGAATAAAATGTTTAGGATAGTCATTGGCCTGAAATGCCTTTAAAAGATGATGGTTTTCGTCCGTGAGTGATGCAGAGGTTGAGCAAGTGACTGACGCTCTAGCGGCTAGACATTTAATTATTCCGCGTTTTACACTTGTAGGGTGGTTTGAGGTAAAATTCAGGTACTGGTCAGTATGCGTTTTCTTCCGGAAAACAGAAGTCATGAGTTTTCCGTCGTTAGATCTCCGTAAATTGACGTCTAGAAAGGGCAAGGCTCCGTCCTTCTCTACTTCTACAGTGAACTTGATGGACACAGCTTGTTGATTCAGGTGATTTAAATATGTGTCAATATTGTTACTACCGTGCGACCAGATCGCAAAAATATCGTCAACATATCGTCGCCAATGTTCCACGTGGAAGGGGGCTGTCGCCAGAGCAGTGGTTTCAAATTCTTCGAGGTAGATATTAGCTAGGATAGGAGACAAGCTTGATCCCATGGCCACGCCCTCTGTTTGCATGTAGTAAGTGTCACCAAACCGGAAATAGCTGGATTTGACACAAACACTCAACAACTCCATAATGTTTTCAACACGTAGCGTTGTTCTGTTCCCAAGAGTGTTGTCCGCGGCCAGACGTTTCTTGACACAGGTCAGCGCATCATTGACTGGAATGTTGGGGAAAAGATTTATGACGTCAAAACTCACCAGAATGTCGTCAGGATGCAGAACAAGATGTTGAACAGACTGCAAGAAGTCTTGTGAGTTTTGTAGCGTGCTAAGTGATTTTGAGCCAACTGGTTTTAAAAAAACCGCTTTGGAGATCAGTGGTGCGCGAGCAACTAGGGCTGGCGATGCGCACAGCGGAGATGCTGCGTGACACCGAGAGACGTCAGTTCCCTCGCGTCTGAGGAAGGAAGCGGAGCTTCCGAAAATTTACGCACTTTTTGGTAAGTTTTATTTTCTGACCGTGGTTATTGTTCGTGTGTTTGTGTTTAAGTTAACAAAAATCGAAAAAAAACGTAAAATTGCGATTTTCATGAGAAATAATTTTTCGATTGCGCTCAAAAACGTGGCAGTTCTAAGTTTAGAGATTTCGAAGGCCTCCACAAAATTTCATCGCAATTTGGAGTATCGGTTTAGCCGGAATCGTGTTAACAAACAGACAAAAATACAAAAAAAAAAGAAAAAAAAGAAAAACATTCCGGATTTTTTTCTTCAGTGTAGTAGAATGGAATTAATAGAATGGAAACACTTGCCTTACAAAACAAAATATAGAGGATTTACTGAAAAGGCTGTCGAGTACGTCAATAATGGCCAGTATTTTTTCGGATCAAAATCCTCCCAAGGGCACGGGGCATAAAGATCGTCCCCATGTTATTTCTCATGGGAGATTTTTGCCGATGGGACCTAGCTAAAAAAATACCAAGTAAGACATTTTTTTCCGGTCAAGGTGGACCCAATAATTTTTCTGTTGATTTCTTAATTCTCTAGAAAGCTTCTCAAACGCTTTTTCAGGCGCGTCGTTGGATGAGCGTAATTTATTTGAACGAAAAATAGCGTAAAATTGAGGTTTTCATGAGAAATAATTTTTCGATTACGCTCAAATTTCACAACAATATTCTAATTCATAGAATTAAGGTTCTGTGAAATAATCATTACAATCGGATAAAGCATGTAGGTGTTATAAGTCGAAGAAATTTCTTGTAGGTTATTTCCCAACACAGCTGAAATTGGCAAGGGTAACGCCTATTTATAAGGGTAAAGGTAAAAAGAGTGGTAGGAATTCTTATCGACCTATATCAACTCTTCCAATTATAGGGAAAATTATTGAAAATATTTTACACAAGAGGTTATTACATGAAGTGGATGCATCTGAAGGTTTAAGTGCAAACCAGCATGGTTTCAGGAAAGGCAGGTCAACGCAAAGTGCCCTTCTAGCATTTACAGATTTTATCTATAAAGGGATTGATAAACGTAATGGTAAGGTTGGAGCTGTCTTTGTTGATCTTAGGAAAGCATTTGATTCAGTACCTTTTTTACCTCTTTTAATAAAATTACGTAAGTCCTTATTTGTTGTCAATTTTGGCGGATTATTTTTTAAAAAGAAAAATGTTTATAAACCTTGCAAAATATAGATCAAAAGTATTCAATATATTTTGTGGAGTACCTCAAGGATCAATATTAGGACCCCTATTATTTATTCTTTAAATAGATGATATATCTACTATAATGGGAGGAATCAGTTATATCTTAAGCATAAATCAGTTCTAAGTCGTAAGGCGCAAAGCCTAAGGCGTAATAATTTGTATTGCCGAGTATGTATTTCAATCAGAACGTTCACAACACGTCCCAAGTCGCAAGGCGTATGGTTTAGGCCTATGTCGTAACGAATTGCCCAAAATCCAATTCTTACGACGGTTTCTTACGACGAGCCAATCACGAACAAGGAAACTCCACAGCTGACTGTACGCGCATGCGCAATACACAGGAGCAATGAAAAATGTTATGGTTGTTGTAAACGCCTAGCATTTCTTACGACTTACGCCTTACGCCTTAGACCTTGCGCCTTACGACTTAGAACTGATTGTGAATGATGATTTACCTATATGCTGATGATTTACGTCCCAAGTCGCAAGGCGTATGGTTTAGCCTATGTCGTAACGAATTGCCCAAAATCCAATTCTTACGACGGTTTCTTACGACGAGCCAATCACGAACAAGGAAACTCCACAGCTGACTGTACGCGCATGCGCAATACACAGGAGCAATGAAAAATGTTATGGTTGTTGTAAACGCCTAGCATTTCTTACGACTTACGCCTTACGCCTTAGACCTTGCGCCTTACGACTTAGAACTGATTGTGAATGATGCTTTACCTATATGCTGATGATTTGGTCTTTTATTTAGAAGGTGTGGATGTCGAAGAGATCGTAAAACGTCTTCAAGAAGTTCTTAAGAGGATGGATCATTGGTTTAAAACTCAGGAACTTGATATTAATTATAGCAAAACAAATTTTATGATTTTTCATAAGGCTAATGATAGAAGCATGAATGATATTCATTTGACGTTGAATTGTAATGGTAAGCTAATTTCTAGAGTGTATGAATTTAAATATCTTGGAGTTTTCTTAGATTGTAATTTAAATTTTAAGTAACATTATGAATATGTGTGTAATAAAGTATCATCAGCAATTGGAATTATTGGATGAGCGTAGCGAGCGAAGCGAAGATTCCATTTCACTACACTGGAGAAAAAAATCCGGAATGTTTTTCTTTCTTTTTTTTCTGTTTGTATTATTGTGTGTTTGTTAACACGATTCCGGCTAAACCGATACTCCAATTACGATGACATTTTATGGAGGCCTTCGAAATCTCTGAACTTAGAACTGCCACGTTTTTGAGCGCAATCGGAAAATTATTTCTCATTAAAATCACAATTTTACGATTTTTTTCGATTTTAAAAAAAATTCTTCAGCTTATATCACCTACATGCTTTATCCGATTTTAATGATTTTTTCACAGAACCTTAATTTTATGAATTTAGGTATTCGTGTGAAATTTGAGCGCAATCGAAAAATTATTTCTTATGAAAATCCAAATTTTACGGGTTTTTTCTTTTTTAAAACAATTTGTTTAGGCCGAGATGCCTAACCGAGATTTTAAGTGGACTGTAATTAGTTTTTAATAGAGATAAGAGAGCAAGGAAGAACACAGGAAATAAAATGCAGAAGAGAACTTACATATGATTGTGCAGAATACTTCCTGCATGGACTGGTTGCCCCCGACGTCGTGAGGTTCAGAAGTTGGCGAACTTTCTTGCGTCGCGTGCGTCGCGACGTCAGTGTGTCAGACGTCGAGGGGGATAGGGAAGGTTTAATAGAGCTGGCCAGTTGGAAGTGTAAAGAAGAGATAAATAAAGAAATAGCAAAGCGTAGCGGTTGAAAATGTCACAACACAGGCGAAGTCACTGCACTGTGGCTCGTTGGTCTTGTGGTTAGCGTATCTGCTTCCAATGCAGAAGGTCCAGGGTTCGATTCCCGCGAAAGTCAGAAGTTTTTTAACTTCTGATTTGGACTTCAGTCCATCAGTTCTTGTCTTAGGAGTTTGTAAACGGTGACTTTGGAGCCGTCCTAGCAACGAAGCACATAATAAATTTCAGAGTTGTTCTGAATCGGCCTTGTTGATTCTGGCGTTGATTCGCGGGTGTTCGCACTGTCCATACTACTGATTGCTATATTTCCTATTAAAAATATCGATCTTTGGTTGGTTATCGCTCACTCGTCGATTGCGTCGGGGCCTGCAGGGTTGGCTTGGTCGCTTTGATTTAAAGTCCCCCACTGAAAATCAGTTATATAACTGAGTGGGTAGACTCTAAATAAAATTTATTTATTTATTTATTTATTTAACACAGTGCAGAGTACGAGAGCGTAAGAAAACTGGATTTGCCCAAATATGGGCGAGAGAGATAACAGAGAGCGACCTTTCAGAGACGACAACTAGTCGTGTACTAAACTAAATATGAATGATATGCGAATACAAACGGAAGATAAACAGAAAACGAACGTGATTGGCTGACCAAATCACATGACAAAACCGGGCAAAACCACTCGAGTAAAAACCAAATGAAAAGAAGAAAAGTTAAATACAATGAAAATAGCACTAAACAAAGCGACGAAAATACAAAAATATAAACGGCGCGAACACAATTCTTTGACTTATAACACCTACATGCTTTATCCAATTGTAATGATTTTTTCACAGAACCTTAATTTTATGAATTAATATATTCGTGTGAAATTTGAGCACAATCGAATAATTATTTCTTATGAAAATCGGAATTTTAACGATTTTTTCCTTTTTTTAAATTACGATTAATTAAAAAAATTAAAATTAAAGTTTTTTTTTAAATCTTCAACTTAGTAATGATTTTTTCACAGAACAACAGAAAATCCGCATAACACAATAAGGCAGCTCAATGAACCAATTACGCTCATACAACAACGCGGCGGGACTTAATGGTTTTCCTAGTAAGTAGCATGAAGAGGTTTGTAACTGAGAGAATGTTGGGGTTACTTGTAGATTCTTATATTCACTCTGTTATTGATTATTGCTTAGTGGTATTGGGCAATTAGACCTTCTACTGAGTATGTTGTACTCCAGAAGAGAATTGACCATCTGTTTGATTCATTTCCCTTGAGCCAAGATTTGGTTGCAGTCTGATTGTTTCACGATTGAGGAAAGGATGAAGTATAGCGTGCTGGTAAATACATACAAAGTATTGAAAGATATGCTTTTAGGTATTGTACCCAATATTTTTAAAATGGTTGATCGTGATAGAAATTCTACTTAAATAAACTCGTTGGAAGTTCCTAGATTAAATTCTGAAGCATTTAGAAAGTCATTTATGTACAGAGGCGTATCCTACCTTTGTTACCTTTTACGTAATATAATTTTTTGTTTGTTTTGTTACTTTGTTTCCTTTGTTACCTTTTGGGGATTGTCACCTGACACAAAAAATATATTTATTATCAAAAAAAATGCCCTAAGAGGCAATAGCAATGTGTGGCCTCAGATCACCAAAAAATAAACCCAGACCACACTGTAGAGAATTCTTTATTAAACATAAAATTTTGACTTTTTATAGCATATATATTCTTGAAGCATCCACCCTTGTAAAAAGAAAAACCGGTTCTAATGCACCAGCTCTGAACAACCATATCCATACCCACAATACACGACAAATTAACAAAATACATGTAACTCAGCACAAGACAAATTTTACACAAAACAACTCAATGTAGGGCCTACATAAATTATAAGATTTTTAATAAGTTACCTACAGATCTGACCAACATAAAAAATACTGACACACTCCGCACTAAGCTAAAACAATTACTGAATGAAAAAGCATACTACTCGCTCGAAAAATTCTTCGCAGATACATTATCTTAGTCGAAGTCTATAAGCTTAAAAAAGAAAAATCTTGTTTCTACTAGGCCTTTTTCTTGATTACAAATTTTAATTACAATTTTATTGTATTCTCGAAATGTGTAAAGTTAAAATGAATAGTATAGTTTAAAATAGTATAGCATAGTTTCACGACTGTTATTTTTTAATTACAATCATAAATGTACTTTCCACATACCTTTCAAACCAAGGGTCAAGATCATTACTTGTATGTCCTGTGTATACATTGTAAATCATGGAAATAAAGCTTTAAATCAAATATTGGAATTCAATTTCTTATGATATTAGAAGCCAGTTTACTGATCTAGGAATTGCACAATTTCAAAGTAAAATTGAAGCAATGATAATGAATCAAAGAGCAAAGAATTGATTTTTTACTATTTTTTTGTAGGTTATTGTCTGTGTATTTGTGTAGTGTTAATTTACCTTCTTAAGTTCTTATTAATGATTTTGCTTTTCTCATTGTTTGTTCATTATTGCTTTGATTATGATATAATCAATGTATTTTCAATAATATTTTTCTGCCTAGATTGTCTGGTTACCGCCCACTGATGGAGCTTGCAACTTGAGTTAGGTGTCCTGTATCATTGCTGTGATCAGTTTTTGACATGAACAATTTCAAATAATTATACATCTCATATAATTATATATAAGAGTCAAGATTTTTTGGACTAAACTGTTTTCAAGATTTGAACACAAAAATGAAGATTGATTACAGTGTTGGGTCAGTTCTTTTTTAAAATGAACTTTTTAAAAGTTCAGTTCACAGCTCAAATAATGAACTTTTAAAAAGTTTAAGTTCTTTTAAAACTTAAAATTTTGAAAAGTTCAATTTTCGTCTAAAATATGAACTTAGTTCTTTTAAAAGTTCTTTTGTAAAAAAATCACTATTCAGGCTGGCGTAAAATGATGAAAAAACACGAGGAAAAACATTAGGGGTGTTCGAGCACCAAACTACTCGCGAGTTTGAGTCTTACGAAAGTGTTGAGCTGTCTTTGATCGTGTTGATGATTTGTACTATGTTCTCGTCGACCAGCTTGTAAAATTATGGCAGATACTTACTACTTTACTTACTTACTTACTTACTACTTTAGGTTTCCAAGATTTTTTTCCGAATTAGTTGGCGTGCATCGTTTTAACTTCATGAATCGTACGTGACCTTGCCATAAACAGATTAACTTGCGTCAACGTAGGCCTACGATGGAACAACAATTTGTTAATGATTTTAAGCGTCGACGGCGGCGATTCGACGGCTGCTCGACGCACGGAAAAAACTTTCAAATGAACTTTCTAAAACTGAAAAGTTCGTTCTCAAAAAGAACTTTTAAAAGTTCAAGTTCATTCATTAAAAAAAGAGTAAGTTCACTGAAAAGTTCACAAAAAACGAACGCGTTCACGAGAACGCGTTCATTTTAAAAGTTCCTTCCCCAAACATTGAGATTGAACACAAGAATAAAGATTCGCGTTCGGTGGTTTCTTCCGCGAAAGTTTTTTGATTATACTCCCTGATTTGCTGTTACTGATTTTTGGCAAACCTCATATTCGTTTGAGTGAGATCGTCTAATAAATCAGTTTTTTTTCTTTTCGTTTTTCTTTTTTATGTTTTTTTTCTCTCTCTTTTTTCTTTTCTTTCCTTTCTCTCTCTATTTTTCTATTTTTCTTCCTTTTTTTTTTTCGTTTTTTCCTTTTCTTTTCATTCCCCACCTTTTTTTATATTTGATTCATTAATTAAATACATTTTATATCATTTTTATTTGTTGGATGAGCGTAGCGAGCGAAGCGAAGATTCCATTTCACTACACTGGAGAAAAAAATCCGGAATGTTTTTTTTTTTTTTTTTTTTTCTTTCTTTCTTTCTTTCTGTATTTTTGTCTGTCTGTTAACACGATTCCGGCTAAACCGATACTCCGATTGCGATGAAATTTTATAAAGGCCTTCGAAATCTCTGAACTAAGAACTGCCACGTTTTTGAGCGCAATCGAAAAATTATTTCTCATGAAAATCGCAATTTTACGATTTTTTCCGATTTTTAAAAAATTTCTTCGACTTATAACACCTACATGCTTTATCCGATTATAATGATTTTTTCACAGAACCTTAATTTTATAAATTAATATATTCGTGTAAAATTTGTGCGTAATCGAATAATTATTTCTTATGAAAATTTCAATATTACGATTTTTCCTTTTTTAAAATTACGATTAATTAAAGAAAAATAAGTTAATTTTTTATTTAATTTGATTTAATTTTAAAAAAATTTCAACAAAGTTCTGATTTTTTCACAGAACAACAGAAAATCCGCAAAACACAAGGCAGCTCAATTCACCAATTACGCTCATCCAACAACGCGGCGGGACTTAAGCGTTTTCCTAGTTAACAAAATTGTTGTGTTTAAATGCATTGTGCTTGTAATGCTAATATTTCAAATATGTAGGCCTATACTTAAATGTAGTTTTTTGTAGTTTCTGCATCCATGTAATTAGATTTATTTTGTTGTCCTCCTTTGTAAATCAGTTTTATAACTGAATAGGATAGACGTTAAATAAATAATAAATAATAAATAAAATAAATAAATAAAACATCGAAAAAAAAAATCGTAAAATTGCGATTATCATGAGAACTAGTTTTTTTATTCCGCTCAAATTTCACACGAATAATATCAATTTATAAAATTAACGTTCCGTAAGAAAATCATTAAAATCGGACAAAGCATGCAAATGTTTAAGGTAGAAGAATTTAAAAAAAATCGAAATAAATCGTAAAACTGCAATTTTCATGAGAAATAATTTTTCGATTACACTCAAATTTCACAAGAATATATTAATTCATAAAATAAATGTTCTGTGAAAAAATCATTTCAATCGAATTAAGCATGTCGGTATTATAAGTCGAAGAAAAGTTTTAAAAACCGAAAAATTCGTAAAATTGCGATTTTTATGAGAAATAATTTTTTGATTGCGCTCAAGAACGTGGCAGTTCTAAGTTCAGAGATTTCGAAGGCCTCCAGAAAATTTCATAGCAATTGGAGTATCGGTTTCGGAATCGTGTTAACAAACAGCCAAAAATACAGAAAAAAAAAACATTCCGGATTTTTTTCTCCGGTGTAGTGAAATGTGAAATGGAATCTTCGCTTCGCTCGCTACGCTCATCCAATAACTAAGTAGCCTGAATGGAATATATTTTTTGAGTTAAGCGGGTGAATACCTCTTTAAGAAAATTTTGTCTTGAAACTGTGCATAAATATACCTACACTCAAACACACTGAAATATGCATTCCGAAATTACACCCCTCCTTTGTAAGCGTTATTTTTGTGACTTAACCACATGCCCAAATTACAATAACAAAATGTCAACAATTAATAGAAAAGGTACCGTAGAGGGCAATGGAAAACTAATCTCCCACCAGAGCGCAGAACGATCGGGAGATGACCACACAGTTGTCTTTACGTTGATAAAATAGGAATTTGTACAATAATTTGGCGGCAGTGCATTATATTGTTGTGGTTGGTGACAGATTTCCCACCAGAGTGCAGGACGATCGACGTTTGGGTAACTTGGACTTGGGCCGAATTTGCTAACCTTTGCGCTCTCTGTCTGGCGCGGCGCGCGCACCATGCTAACCAGTCTCAGTAAGCGCGCGCATCACATAATGTCTGCCGCGCGGTTCAAAGAAATAGTTAACCTATTAACCTTATAATAATATAATGCGAATAGACATATAGCGGACGTGAAAAAATATAACAAACCTTAACGTTTCTATTTAAAATATAAAGGACTATTTATCATCTATAACAAAATAAACTCAACACCTTTAACGTTTCTATTTAAATTATGAAGTACTTTCACGTGAAACGGACTTTAATTAATTAATATCATCCATAAACAAAAACACCTACGACACCTTTAACGTTTCTATTTAAAATATAATGGATTTTCACCCGCAAAAGAGTTTTATTAATTGTTATTGAATTTATAATTAATGTTATAAAAGAAAAACATAAAGAATACAATGTAAAAAAAAAACACCTTGGCGGAGGTTTGAACCAACAAATTCTCGTTTAGAAGTCGAACCCGCTACCACCCTGCCACACAGCGCTGTGTTGATCGCCCGCCTACAAACGTGTTGGGTGGTAACGACGGTGGCCGGCTGCCGCGGAAAGGTTAGCCAATTGACGACTCGAAATGGGCGGAGCTTAAAACGATCGATAGGTCACGTGACTAGTATTGGGTATAAATCCTCATTTCGCAAGCTGGCGCCTGCTGAACGGCGCATCACTTATCACGCTCTAACTTTTATTCTATTCATTATTTGGACAACACTTAAATGAATAATATTTAGCAAACATATCATTCTTGTAATAGCGATTATTCCGATTGTTTGACAAAGTCGTTAGCTTGTTATAACAATGTACGCATCACACAAGTGAAAATTATCAATGACTTAAGTTTTTCTCATTAATTAATTTGACAAAAAACTACTGATCGGATTTCGACAAGGATTCTTTGTAAGAATGCATCAGACTGTTTAGACAAGAAATATACTAACTTTCTAGATAGAAAGTGCACTGAACGAAAATTTACAGCATAGAGTAATATGCAGCGTGCACTTTTTCACGGCTCATCCGCACGTCAAGAGTGCGTATTTTAGATAAAAACACATACCCTGCATATTACTCTATGCTGCAAAGTTTCGTTCAGTGCACTTTCTATCTAGAAAGTTAGTTTATTTCTTGTCTTAACAGTCTGATGCATATTTTAAAGAGGTCTTGTCGAAATCCGATCAGTAGTTTTTTGTCAAATAAATTATGAGAAAACTTTAGTCATTGATAATTTTCACATGTATGATGCGTACATTGTTATAACAAGCTAACGACTGTGTCAAAAAAATCGAAATAATTGCTATTACAAAGAATGATATATTTGCTAAATATTATTCATTTAACTATTGTCCAAATAATGAATAGAATAAAAGTTAGAGCGTGATAAGTGTTGCGCCGTGAAGCAGGCGTCAACTTGCGAAATGAGGATTTATACCAACTATTTCCGCCATGTTGCCTCGTGACGTCAGGAGGCGGGTAAAATTCTAGTGGTCAATTCGGCTAAACGATTCAATCACGTTTTGGGGTAGTCGGATAGGGCCTACATGCATGCTCCATCCATGCTAGATGGATGACAGTGGACGGTGTACTTCCTTACCGACTGCTGCAGCGGCCACCGTTGCTACCACCTAAGGCAGATCACGGTCGTAATACGGTCTTAGCAGGATGGTAGCGGATGAGAGCTTTCAACGAGAGTTCGATAGTTCGCATCTCAGTCGATGCGTTTTTTTTTTACATTCTATCCTTATGTTTTTTCTATTTAAACAACAGAATAATAACAATAACTAGGAAAACGCTTAAGTCCCGCCGCGTTGTTGGATGAGCGTAATTGGTGCATTGAGCTGCCATGTGTTATGCGGATTTTCTGTTGTTCTGTGAAAAAATCATTACTAAGTTGAAGATTTTTTTAAAATTAAATTTAATTAAATGAAAAATTAACCTAAATTTTAAATTTTTTTAATTAATTGTAATTTAAAAAAAAGGAAAAATCGTAATATTGAAATTTTCATAGGAAATAATTATTTAATTGCGCACAAATTTTACACAAATATATGAATTTATAAAATTAAGGTTCTGTGAAAAAAATTATTACAATAGGATAAAGCATATAGGTGTTATAATTCAAAGAATTGTTTTAAAAAAGAAAAAAAAACGTAAAATTTCGATTTTCATGAGAAATAGTTTTTTGATTGCGCTCAAATTTCACACGAATACATAAATTCATAAAATTAAGGTTCTGTGAAAAAATCATTAAAATCGGACAAAGCATGTAGGTGTTAAAAGCTGAAGAAATTTTTTTAAAATCGAAAAAAATCGTAAAATTGCGATTTTCATGAGAAATAATTTTTCGATTGCGCTCAAAAACGTGGCAGTTCTTCGTTCAGAGATTTCGAAGGCCTCCATAAAATTTCATCGCAATTGGAGTATCGGTTTAGCCGGAATCGTGTTAACAGACACACAAAAATACAGAAAAAAAAAGAAAAAAAAAACATTCCGGATTTTTTTCTCCAGTGTAGTGAAATGGAATCTTCGCTTCGCTCGCTACGCTCGCTACGCTCATCCAACAATTAATGAAACTCCTTTTCGGGGGAAAAACCTTTATATTTTAAATAGAAACGTTAAAGATTTTGTAAGTTTTTTTTCGTTATGAATGGCAAAAATAATAATTAATAAATATCATTTTCGGATGAAAGTCCTTTATATTTTAAATAGAAACGTTAAAGGTTTTGTAGTTTTTTGTTTATGAATGGCAAAAATAATAATTCGGGTGAAAGTCCTTTATGTTTTAAATTGAATCGAAAGGTTTTGTAGGTTTCTTTTGTTTATGGATGATCACAATTAATAAAACTCCGTCCTTTAGTCCTTTATATTTGATATAGAAACGTTAAAGGTTTTGTAGTTTTTTTATAACGTCCACTATAATGTATATTTACCTAATATCAATTAATTAAATCATAATAAAATTAATTCCTTATTGGAAATTGCACAGCAAACAAGTTACGGAACTCTAGCAGTTGGGAGGTTCCAACTTGCTAACACTGCTTGTTACTACCAGAGTCTGAGTCGATAAAGACGAAGTATCCCCGTTGGGGAGGTCCCCCCTGGGTTAAATAAAAAGTCGGTTTTTGGCGTTTGGAATCTAACGTTCCGCGCGACTCTGTGTGACGATTGATGGAACTACTTCAATAAAACCGTTGAGTGACTAATATACGATAAAACGATAAAACTACGTCACATTTCTACTAGAAGTTAACGTTCGTTGACGACAAATGCCGTAAAATGTCAAAATATTAAATACGATCGAATGTTGGCGAATGTTTTGGCATGTAGCAAACTCTTTTTTATTGTTAAGGATATTTCTGATGGAGTAGACCTAAGCTTAGGACCTAGGCCGACAATATATGTATTGTTCAAGATTTCGTTTTGAATGCCTAAGGCGTACTTACGTCTGAAAACTCTATTGTGACCTTGGGCCTAGGCTACACTTACGTCCGTAAGGCTTAAATAACCCATATCTTGATTAATTTCGCACGAAAATGTCAGTGACGCCTGCGCAACACTTAATAGGTCAATAATAAATCAAAAGTAAATCGTTTTAAAAGGCTAGGGCCCTGGGCTAATATAATTGAAATAAAATTGAAGATTGACGTTTCGTCTGTTGTTTAGTTTATTGCATTGTCACTGCATATCGATAATCTACTGAGCGTATTAGCGTGCAGTGCTTTTATTAGTTTCACATTTGAGCCGCCCTCAGCGCGCAGAGCGTTAGATTCCGTTTTGACTTGGGAGTAAGGGGACCTCCCCAAAGGAGAAACTTCTTTATCGACTCTGTTACTACTTATGTTAAAAAGGTGTACTTTCGTTAGGTTAGTCGAACTTTCAGCCTAGTTGTAGTACGCCGCACTAGTTCTAGGATATAATCGATAAGAGCGCACCCGAAATCAAAGATCCTTTTCTTAATAACTACGTTTCTTCCATACATCCTTTCCGTTTAACAAGTTGGAACCTCCCAACTGCAAGAGTACCCAAGTTACTTGGTTAAACCACGCCCCTAACCACGTGACGCGCCAACTACCTTTATCGACTCCAAGTGTATTCCATCCAAGGAGGTATGAATAATGTAAGGAGGCAGTGTGCGTCGTCAAAACCTTAAGGTCAAAACCATAGCCACTTTGAACGACAATGGTGGTCGGCGAAAGCCTACGAACCCAAAGCAAGGTCGTCGGTATTATTAAAGCTCTTTGTCAAAGCTATGAACATTCCAAAACAAACAAAAACGCAGCACATCAACAAAAATTACATTTCACCAATTTATTATTCATTCTCATTTTGAAACAAGAGTTATTATCAATGTTTTAAGTATAATATCAGCTGTTTCAGTGCCGCCATAGTAGTCGCCATATTGGTCAGCACCAACGAGAAGGAGTAAATACTGCGAAAAAACTCTATGTTTTAGTAGCCGCCATATTGGTCAGCACCAACGAGAAGCAGCAAATACTGCGAAAAACTCGATCACAGACGTTCAAAACGGGCCACGTTCATTTGTACAGCCACAGATAGCGCATGCTGTCTCCTTACATTATTCATACCTCCTTGATTCCATCCAGTGATTCCATCTAGGCCTAAGTCGACACTAACCTTAGACCATAATATAGGGGGTAGACAGAGCGCGCCATCGCGTTTAAAAGCAAAGTGGCTGACATCTGGCGGTCAACTGGAGAACTGCTCCAAGGCAGATACCGGGCGGCTGCATGGCGGGGGTAGATCTACTGTGGGCCTCAATAAACTGGGTCCAGTGACGCTGGTGATAAACTGGCTTCAACTTTTCATTTGTGGGTTTCTGTAAGTGGTACTCAATTAAAATCAAAAGTTTAATCCAAAATAGCCATCTGCGGACTGTGGTACTCAAAATATAATGAGCGACCACATGCGTAAACTGGAACATAGTTTTCTGGTACACGGTTAGTCAACGTTTTTTCAAACAGAGTGTAGAGAAAGCAGAGTGTGTAGAGTGGGTCCCAAAAACACGTGTGGTAGTTCCAGCGCATGCCGCATGATGAACCGCTTTTACCGACCCCTTGATATGCTGCAACACATCCTACAGCTAAGCAATTCCGGTTGTTGTTGAGACTTTGCAGGGGTGAAAAAGTAACCATATTCTTATAACAATCTGATTATTAATACGAGACGCTGTACTAGTCGATGGTATTAGCATTGTACTAGGAACGGGTTCTTTCAAGGGGATGCAAAGTTTATGCACCACCAATAAGATGATGATTTTAATAATTTATTGATAAAATTAATTCCAAAACTAACATTACTGCACATTACACTGTACATACAGTACTTTATTCAATCTCCCGTTTCAATCATATTTACATTTGAACTATAAAACAAAACTATGTGCTTGATTTTGAAGTCCCTCTTCAAGCACAAAAAAAAAAAAATATATGATATTATTATGATCATTGGTCATTGCCAATGACTCATTGGCATTGCTCCATCATATTATCATTGATGATATTATTCATGACCCTACATTGATTGATTGAAATAATAACTCAATCTATTTCTAAGCATGAAGTAGGTAAATACCAATCTACAGGCTAAAGAAACATAGCCGGTCCTTTACTTTAAGTTTACTAGACAGTTTTATAATAATACAAATTAATAATATGTATTTTATCTGTGGTCGATCCATTACTTGAAGGTAGAGTGAACTATATTTTACTCATCTTGAAAGTAAGATATCCCACACGTACAAAAAATCTTGTAAAGGGACAGCTAAACCTCAATCAAAAGCATTGAGATCTAAAAGACGGGGTCAAGCTTTATGTACACTTTACATTTTCGCAGAAAAGAAAAAAGAATGCAGTCACGGGGCGTGACTGCATTCTTGCAAATCTTTTTCAAAATTTTATTTGCAGCTAGGTACCGGTACTATTAAAAATGTAAAAGTACTTGCAATTTATTTTGCCTAGAAATTACATGAATGCAATCACTAAGCACAGTAAATTTATTTATTATGAGTAAGAAATGTAGAAGGGTATATAAGCTTGACCTTCTTGTAGATTGCAATGCTTTTGATTGTGTAAGGTTTTTGCCAGTGGAGTAACTAGCCCCCGTTTTTTGGAGGAGGGGCGAACATATTTTTTAGAACTTACCATGAAACGATTGTTTTGGGAAAAGTATACATCCCGTGGGTCTTGGGCGCACAGCAACAGAACATATTTTTTCTTTTTATTATTGCAAATGGTGGTATTTTACTATAGGTTTCAGCGTGTTTTCGCCTAAAATTTATATAGGAAACCGAAAAAAGGTCCCAATGAAAATTTATTTGTTTTAAAAAAAAAATATTTTATTAAAGTATTTTAAAATTTACTATGGTTATAAAAACAGCGTTTTGTGCACAGTAATAACTAGGGAAACGCCAAAGTCTTTTGCTAACGGTGAGGACCCAGTGTTGAGTCCCCCCGGTAACTTTCCTTTTCTTCCCCCTCCCCTTAGGCCTCCCAGCCTATCATGGCTCAGTGGGCATTATGGCCTAAACCAGCCAAAACTTAAATACCCTATTATTTAACGAATATTAAGTCAAATTTAAAAGCAAATGTTCCCCGTACTCAACAATGACTCTCTCACCGTCTAATAACACTTTCTTTTTTCCCCTATCGAGTTGGCTAAAGCGCCCTCTACCCGAAATGGGGGGACGGGGGTTTTCATATGGGAAAGATTTGTAATTCGGGTTTTGATTTTTTAAATTATTTAACAGTTTTGAAATGATAACGCGTGTTTCCATCATCTGTGGCAAACTATGGAAAACATAGCCATACGAATACGTGAAAAATTGCAAGGGTTTTTTACCAATCTACAGGGGAAATTTTGGGGGTCTTTGACGTCCAACATTCTTTTAAAAACCTTTGGGACACGGCCCCTTTCACACCCAGGTAAAAAACAAAAAAAAAAATATCAATAAAAATGAAAACCATTTTCTTAAAAAATTTTCCTATACATTTCAACGTTTTTTTCTTTTTTTTATTTCTTGCGGTTTTTAAATCGCAACAGATTGTGCTATTTTTTTAGCTTTTCTCAGTTACCTGGTCACGGATGTTTTTTTTAAAATTTTCAGTCAGCCCTATTTGGCCGTTGGGCCGTGGGGGAGGGACAGACAGAATTTAACATTTAACTTTTAACTTTTTAAATTTTAACATTTAACATTTAACATTTAATATTTAACATTTAACAACAGAATTAATCCGCCCAAAGGGACCGTCGAGTACGTTGTGACTATTTTTGCTGCGTTTATCGTTAATATTTTATTGCAATTCAAATCTAGGTGCCCGTTGGGGCCCCGCAGCAAGCCGGGGTGCGCTACACACTAAAAGCACCTTATACAGAAAGCACAGTTGGGTTGATTTCGAGGTGTATCCGCCGTCATGAGACGTGATTGAATTTAAAAAAACTGTCAAAATAAGGGGATTCAGTCCCTGACAACACACCCCAAATTTGGTTTGGGGTACGAGCTTCCTTCTTATGAAAAAGGCTTGAAACATGCTACTACGGTCTAATTCGTTAGTTTAAATCGGCCAGCGATTTGCCCAAAACCGGGGGGGGCAAAAACGATCATATTTTACATTGGTGTTTTTACAGTTGTGACAATTTATTGGAGCCCCTGGGGCTTCAGGCATAGACCGCCGGGCGTTGCTTCGACAATTTTTCAAGTTTCCCACATCGTCTGAGATTTTAAAAAATCATGTATCTACATCGCAGGTGTGGTGGTTTTTTGAAAGAAAAAGTGAAAAATTTTTGCTGGAAGGCTTCCAAAAAGGTTTCTATTTACTGGCATAAAATCAACAAGTATCTATATTTTTTTTACAATGATCCCCTACATTTTTACAAAAAACCCAGTCTTGGGGCCCAAATTTTTCTTTTTATTTTTTAATTTTTGGTAATATCATAGCAATTAAATCAACTTTGCAAAAATTTAAATTATTTTAACAAAAAATTTTTTCCCAATGGAATTTTGAAAAAGTAATGAGACCCCCAACAAAACAAAAACTTGTAAAAAAACAGCCAAACCTTACCACTAAAAATAAAATTAGATCAAAAAGGGGTCAAGCTCGTCTCTCCCCCTTCCCACTTTTGCGCATTCTTAATTTATAAACGCACAGTGTCCCACAACCCTTAAAAAAGCTTGGCAAAAAATATTCGCATGATATTCAGTCACTCAACTTTTTTCACGTTTAAAAAATTAGAAAAAAGAACTTGGATGAACATTTTACTTTAAAAATTAATATGCAAATTTTTTTTTGCCAAGTTTTTTAAAAGGATGCTTTTTCGGGAACTGAGTTTAAATTTAAAGAATGCCCAAATGTGGAAGAGTAGATAGACGAGCTTGGCCCCCTTTTTAGATCTCATTTTTTTTGAGTGTGAAAGGTTTGGCTTTTATTTTTTACAAGTTTGTGTTAGGTGGGTACGTATCTGTACATTACAAAAGTGGATGAATCAAATCCCTAGAAAAGATCTTCTATATCTATATTCATATTTTTTTACAAAAAACAATAAAAATAAAAATAAAAATTGTAAGTTTTATATTACTTACTCGCAAAAAAATATTTTTTAAAATTTTTCGGGGTAGGTCCCCCGGGTAAAAATTTTGCATAATACCTTGTCCACACTTACGTTCACTTTAATCCGTCCCACTTTAAATGAGTCGTTTAAAGTTACCGGGGGGCTTTCCCACTGGAACATAACACCCCCCCGTATTTAACGTCTTTTATGATTTTTAGAGGGCAATGACCAAATCCTTCTTTGTTATTTTTTTTCAGCTGTTTTTCAATGTCAATTAAAACAATTAATTTCGCACTAGAGAAATTTTTGTCTTTTCATCTTATTTTGAATTTGAGACGTGATTAAAGTTACAGAGGGGCTATTTCGGGCTAAGTAAGTCACAAATCTGAACATAACTTTAAAAAACTAGTTTTCCCCCACATTTTTAGAAACGGTACGTAAATCGATTGTTTAAAATAGCTCCTCACTTTTAAAGGGGTCCTGTGAGATTTTTAAAAGAGGGGGACTTCAAATTGCTTTTTTGAGCGCTACACCGGGCTTAAAGTGCCCCCCATTTAAACTCACTTTAAAGTGCTAGTGTTTGGACAAGGCATAAAAAAAAAAAAAAAAAAAAAATTTGGCCCTTTTCGATTTACTCGCTGGCTTTTCTGTAAATCCCTAAAAATTTTGTTTTGTAATTTTTTGCACGTGGTTTTGGTCAAAATAGTTTATTACCACAAAAGGTTTTTTTATTTTTAGGTGAATTTTTGCTTTTTTGTGTATATTTTTTTGGCAAAAAATTTTCAATACCGATGTTTAAAGGGACATTTTTTTTTGATAGGGACGTCCCTGCCATAATCTAATATAACCCCTCGTGCCTAGTATCTAATGGAGCAAAAAATAAATGTTAAAAACATTTTAGAAATTCACCAAACGCCATTATCAAAAAATTTTAAAAACTGTGTAAAATCAAGTTAAAAAGATTATAATTATTAATCATTTTTTGTTTTTCATTTTTTGTGTATAGTGTGTGTAAAGGGTTTTTAAAACAAACTTTTTTTTTGATGCCTTTCATCTAACTTTTCTAAAAATTAATTTCAAAAGTACGTACATAAAAATTGGAATTTGTAGCCTTAGGTAATTTGGGAAAGGGGGGAGGGAAGAGGGAACTACAACCCGCAAAGTGATTTTCATGTTTTACCCATTTTTTCACCAAAAGGGAAAGTTTTTTTAATTTTTATACCGAAAACCCAATTTGTTTGTGTTTCATATCTAAATCCCCCCCCGATTTTTTGACCTTTTTTAATTTCAATCAGTTTCATGAGGTGGGGACTCCTCGAAATCGCCCCCCCTCGGTTTGATGTACAAGGTGCCGACCCCCGCGGTTGGCTGCGACCCCTAAAGGGGCCTGATAAACCCCGATTTGAAACGATAATTACTTGACTTTGCGCTATTTTCAAAAATTATTTCTCTCTTGGGGATTTTGGTATGATTTGTACATGAAATTTTGGATAGCGAGCGAGCGAAAGCGAATATTCCCCCAAAAAACACTGGAGAAAAAAATCCGGGAAAGTTTTTCCTCTCTTTTTTTTGTTTTTATTGTTTTGTTTTTTCCCCCATTCCGGCTAAACCCAACCCAAATTTCGATTAAATTTTGGGAGGCCTTCGAAATCTTTGAACTTAGAACTACCCAGTTTTTTTAGCGCCATCAAAAATTATTTTTTTATGAAAATCGCTTTTTTAAAAGATTTTTTTTTTGATTTTTACAAAAATTTTTCGCTTTTAAAAACCTACCATATATCCTAAAGTAATGATTTTTTTTTTTATGAATTAAATTTGTATGAATTTGAGTGCAATCGAAAAATTATTTCTTATAAATCCCAATTTTTCGATTTTTTTTTTTTTGTTTTTTTTTAATTTTCTTGACTTTTAACACCACAGCTTTATCCGATTGTAAGGGGGTTTTTTTTTCAGAACCTTAATTTTTTTAATTATATGTGTGTGAAAATTAGAGCGCAAACAAAAAAAAAAATTTCTCATGATAAAGGCAAATTTTACAATTTTTTTTAATTTTTTAAAAATTTTTTCGACTTATAAAATCACGCTTTATCCCATTGTAAAAATTTTACCAAAGAGGCCTTAATTTTTTTGAATAAAAAATTTTGCGTGAAATTTTAGCGTAATCGAAAAATTATTTTTTTGAAAAACGCAATTTACGCTTTTTTTTTTTTGTTTCTAAACAATTACGCTCATCCAACAAAAGCGCCTGAAAAAAACGTTTTTCGAGGCTTTCCCATATCGTTGATGATTTTAACATGTAAATTTCTTCCAAAAAAAATAGAAAGTTTGGGAACCAAATCCCGTTTTTCCCGGCAAAGTTTTTAGCTTCTGCCCCAAAGATCAATCATTATGACGGTTTGGTGTACTAAAAGGGACGCGGAGCGTTTATAAACGTTTGGAAAAATATTTTTTGTGACGAAATTTTTACGTAAAAATTCGTATGCACGTTAAAATTTCGAAACAAAATTAAAAAAACTTTTTTAAAATGTGGGGCCGGTGGGGTTTTTTTACTGGGCAAAATAACATTCAATGCTCTACACCCACAGAGGGGAGGAAAAAAAAAAGACAGTAATTTAAAAAATTTTTCTGGTCCTTTAATATACCAAGAAGAGTGTACCTTATAATATAAATCAGTCGTCACAAAATGTGCTTTTTGAATAGTGCGGGCTCTGCCGGCGTGCTCACAGCCGATAAAATAGTCGTGCGCGAAACGCACAACCGACGAGACACCTAGCGGCGATTGTTCGTACCAAAGTGAGACCCACAATACGTACTTGGTCATTTTCAATGTATACGACTTTAAAAATATTTTACTCTGCTTCTTTCGAGATTAATTAGGACCCAGATTCCTTAAATTGTCTTTTAATATTCACAAATTGAGACCATTTTGCACAGTTGAAATAATTGAAAAAATATTATTTTGATACAGGGGCCCCGTATACGCAACTCGTCCCCTTGTTTTTTTGGTTAGAATTGAGGCCCAGAATACTAAAGCAAAACCTTGTGGCTACCCCATGGCGGCATTCAATGTTAAACCAATGCAATATTGTAGCGTCACGGTCAACTCCAGAATGAATTTACTCTATCATGTTTATTATTTAGCAAGCAAGAAAGGTCATACAATTAGTAATGCATATTTAAGTGATGCGTAATGAAACAAAAAGTATGCATGTGTATATTATTCCGTGCATTACTGTGGGTTACTTGGGAGCTCTATTCCTATACCTTGATACACATTTTTCGCAACTGTAATCAGTTTCATGGACACCACCAACCGATAAACGTCATACCAATACCATATAATGGTAATTAATTTATTACAATGATGTGCTGTAGGCGGTATTATTATTATTATTATTATTATTATTATTATTATTATTATTATTATTATTATTATTATTATTTATTATTATTATTATTATTATTATTATTATTATTATTATTATTATTATTATTATTTATTTTCCACTAATAGGCTTAGTAGGAAGGTTGGCAGAAAAGGGCAGTATGCCCCCCCCCCAAGCACAAGGTGTCTGCCAGCCTCTACACAACAAACTGTGATAATAAACAAGAACTTATAAAACATAGAACATAGAGATAAAAGAGACAAACATAGAAGAGACAAATTAACAAAACAATAACAATTCAATGAATTCATAATATCAAAAAAGCATATACCATATAGGGCCAAAGCGGGCTAAGAGCTATGTATACCGTCTTTGGGTTCAACATTCTAAACCCAATGATACTGAGTACCATTATGCAAATCACATTAATGGTATATTTGATAATGGGTATAGATATAATATGGAATTTTTAAAATTATTATTTATTATTAATAATATATGTCCCTTATAATATATTTTTAATTTGTGCAGTGCATTGAATGTAAACTAGCCTACCTTGATTTCTTATTCCTATATACCAAGAGATTTGTACCAACTGCTGCCGTGAACAGCAAATTATGCCTAGACTTAATAATTTTTGGGCAAAAAATCTACATTTTTTTTATTTATTTAATAATTAAGCAGTATAAAAATAAGTTTCAATTTTTTAGAGGATCAAAAGTTTTGAAGTTTAAAAGTAAGTCGGGGGGATTTTAAATAAATAAAAAAAATATGTAAGTAGAGTAAAATACTGTAAAGAAAAAAATAAAACGATACAATAAAATTTTCTTCATTTATTTTAATCCAACCAAAAACAAAAACAAAAAAATTCTAGGATTTAACAATTTAGTAGAACTATGCGTATTAATAATAGTGGCCATATATAATTTAACATAACTTTAAACTTTTACCCGGGTTGCGGGGGGGGGGGGGGTTTTTAAAATGTGGGGCTTGGTTTAAAAAGGTTTCAATGGCGGACGAAACCAAATTTAAAAACAAATCGATTTAATATTTTTTTCGCGGGGGGAACCCAAAAAAAATACTCCGGGGATGTGGGGGGGGGGGGGGGGGGGGGTGGGGGTGGGAAAAAAATGGTGATACAAAAAAAAACTTATCATAGGCCTATTAGTAAAGGCCCAAAAATCCCTGGAAATTCGCAGATTTCCCTAAGGTAAAATTTCTGCAAACCCCCATTTCCCATAGGATTTTTTCACGTCTGCAAATTACGAGTAACTTCCTTATTTTTCTTATTTTTTTGCAGATGATGGTTACAAATGTATGTTTTCCCACCCCATCGTACCCCAAATATGGAAAATGGAAATACTTCCAAACTGAGCTTACAAAAAAATATTTTGCTTTTTAACATGAAAAAACTTGCTCCCTTCAGCCCGTTTTTTTTATCTGCCTTCGGGCGGGCCCTGGTTGGGTACGACCGTACTGCTACCTGGACAAAGAGAGTGAGAGAGAGGGAGCGATTCTCGGAAGCCGGTCTGGTCAAGAAGCGCGTAGTGCCATTTAAACATACAGTAATTTCGCGTACTAGGTCGAGAATGTGATGTTTAAAAACAATGCATTATGCATATTTATTTGTTGGGACACCACGTCAAATAAGTTTTTAATTTATTTTATCCTTATTCCGAAAGAAATTTAATTCTATGTGTTTGGCGGGAATATGCCAGATTTAAACACCATCGAACCCCAACATCACAAAACCCCCTATGTCTACTACATATTTTGATTTACGGGAAATATTATTGTTTTAAGGTTTTTAGATTGTATATTTACCCATACTAAAATAGGCCTTTTACAATCGGGGATTGTATTTTTATTGTACTATGGCATTGCTAGATCGTATTTGTAAATTGGATTGAACATTGTTTTATTATCATTTTTATGACATCTCAAACATGACAACCACTGCAATAGTGTGTGGTCACATTGGCTAATAAACATTTAACATTAATGTTTTTCTGAAGAAGAAATCGAACAGGCCTACAAACAGGTAGTCTTAAAAAATACAAAATCTATCGAAAACCCAAGATGACAATATGGAACCCTTTACAAATGGGGTGACGAAGAATGGTTGAATGAATATCGTAATATTAGAATGGAATGTTAACACTTAATATATTCGGTAAAGATGCAAATTGTAGGCCTATTATGCAAGTGATGTTGTTTGTTGAGGAAAATGATTGGGAGGGGAGTAGGGGTGCATCAGATGTTCCCATTTCCAAAACCACTCAGTTATAGTTTGGTTTTAGTAGGGCCTACAAATAATAGTTCTGTAAAGAACATGGCTCTGCAGTTTTGAAAAGATATTCATTAAAGGTGCAAATTGTTGGCCTGCAAGTGAAGATGATTGTTAAGGAAAAGGTTTGGGAGGGAGGGGGAAGGGGAGGGGAGAGAGGATAGGTACTTTGGATAGCCCCATTTCCAAAATCACTCTTGTTATTATTTGGATTTAGTAGAGCTACAACAATAGCTCTGTATTCTGTAAAGAAAATGTGTCTGCACTTTTTGAAGGGATATTTGATAAAGGTGCACTTTGTTAAAAGGATTACATTAATGATTTTTATGAAACAAGTTGTGGGGATGATGTAAGAATAATTATTATAACACAACAAACTAGAATAGTATTTAGCAAAAAGGCCTGCTACAGACATGCACAATATAATTCCATATCACTTTATTGAGGCCTAGGAGCAACACTCTGGATTTAGGCATGTTAAAAGTTGTGGGAGAAATGTGGGAGACGGGTTCAATCCTCTGGTCGGGAAAGATTTTGTAATTTCTGGACTGTATTTAAAAAATTATTAAACATGTTTCGAAATGCATATAACGCAGTGTAGTCCATCATCTGTGGCAATAGCCTATACTATGGTAAACATAGCCAGTACGAAATACGTGAAAATTTTGCAAGGTTTACTCAATCTACGAGCGGAATTTATTTGGGGGTACCTTGACGTGCAACATTTGATAGACCTTGCATGGGCACGGCATTTCACGGCCAGGCGAATAACAAACAAAAAATATCTTTTAAAAATCTAAGCCATTGTCGTTAAAATAATTTCTAAACATTGGAAGCCTATTTTTCAATTTATTATTTATTGTAGGTTTAAATCGCAATTGATCTGGCTGATTTTGTTAGCAGTTCTCAGTAAACTCGTACCGGATGTCTGCTTAAAATTTCAGCGCAATCTGTTCAGCGATTCGGCTGATTTTCAATGTACACGCAGACTAACAGAATAAGCGCCGTTTAAGTTGAATGGAGACCACTCCGTTCGCTGCGCTCACTCGTTTAATTAATTATCTTAACATTCTTTAGTCTGTTCATTCTACATGCAATCCTTAAAGTAAAATAATTAAAAACACTTCCAAAAAATAAAAATATCCACACTCACGACATACGTCTAAAAAAATACAAGCAAATTAATTTGTATTCAAAATCTTCCAACTCAAATAAAATTGTTTAATAAACAACCTACTGAACTAAAAAAACATAACTCATTCGACAGTTTTAAATACTCGTTAAAAAAAGTTCCTCATCTCAAAAGCATATTACTCCATAAACAAATATTTATTTGATAACCTAGGGCCTAGTGTATGATTTAGTTTTGTTTAGACTCAAGGTCATGAAACGTAATTCATAACTGTGATCATGATTCATTAACTAAGTTATACCAATGGGCAATGACTACGTATACTTAAACTGAACTTCGATCATGACCATATTTATTGTCTATTATATCATAATTTATAAGTTTTACTGTTCTCTGTATTTCATGACCATTGTCTGTATGGTACATCTGTAAATTCCTCTCGCAAAATGTAAAGCCTATACTATGACAATAAACCATTTATTATTAATATTATATTTTTTCTTACCAAAATCCTCTAAGGTCATGGAGCATAAAGATTGTCCCCATGTTATTTTATGAGAGATTTTTGCTCATGGGACCTACCTAAAACATTACCAGGTTTGGCAATTATAAAAAAAATATGGTGGACCAAGTATTTGTCAAGTTTCTTTGTAAATTCAGAATAAATGAAATATACAAATATACTTAAAGGATGGGATAGTCGCGAAATTAAAACCACGCAAAATTACAGTTTTTTTTCGTGATATCTCGAGAACAATGCAAAATATCTAAAATCTGATTCAAGACCGAATTGTGGTTTTGTTAGAACAATAAATTGCAAGAAAAAATATTGTAATGTGATAGTAATAAGGTAAGTTTTTTTATTAGAAATTTAATTAATTAAATTTATATCTTTAATACAAACCGCACTGATAATCCTGTCAAATAAGATCGTATATTGACGTTTGGAGGAAAAAATTGCGATGTCCCTGAATTTTTGCAGAGACCTTCCTTATATAATACTTATTAATATACTAAAACTCCCCTACAATCGGACTGGAGCTTCGGCCGCCATATTGGAAAATGGCGGCCAAAAGGTGTTTGTTATCGAATATCTCCAAATTTGTTTGAGATAGACAAAATATTTCAATAGCAAAAATATTCCCCATTTAATTCCCTACAAAACAGGTGTCTTCTATAGTTTTGGTAGGGGCAAAGGTTACGTCACAAAATCGTGGTTTATATGTTGCTCATTGGAGTACCAGCTTATTTCCAAATTTTCACGCCCAGCATCAAACAATGCCCGGTAAATCCGTAAGAAATCGATTTAAATACAAAAGGACTTTTGTACGGGGTTCATGAAAGCTTCCATTAGCATTTTAAAAAATCAGGTCTGCGAAATTGAATTTTGCATTTACCCGGAATTTGGGTGATTCCATTGTTGGCTTTTCCTCAAAAATGCCCTTTTTGACTGTCCATTACGAAGCATTAAATAGCATTGGAGGAAAAATTCTTTCTATGCACATTGAAATGACATAAATAATGAGCCGATTACAACCAAAGTTTAAATCCAATATGGCAGCTAATTCCTATAATTCACAATATGAATACTGTTTTCGTGCTGTTTTTACACTCTTTTTGTTACATAATTCACTTTGATGTTGTGGATATTAGGAATTAGCAGCCATATTGGATTTAAACTTTGGAATTGTAATCGGATCATTATTTGAGTCATTTCAATGTGCGTAGGAAGAATTTTTCCTCCATTGCTATTTAGTGCTTATGGACAGTCAAAAGGGCATTTTGGAGGAAATGCCAATAATGGAAAAACCCAAATTCCGGGTAAATGCAAACTTCGATTTCGCAGACCTGATTTTTTAAAATACTAATGGAAGCTTTCATGAACCCCGTACAAAAGTCCTTTTGTATTTAAATCGATTTCTTACGGATTTACCAGGCATTGTTTGATGCTAGGCGTGAAAATTTGGAAATAAGCTAGTACTCCAATGAGCAACATATAAACCACGATTTTGTGACGTAACCTTTGCCCCTACCAAAACTATAAAAGACACCTGTTTTGTAGGGAATTAAATAGGGAATATTTTTGTCATTGAGATACTTTGTCTATCTCAAACCAATTTGGAGATATTCGATAACAAACACCTTTTGGTCACCATTTTCCAATATGGCGGCCGAAGCTCCAGTCCGATTGTAGGGGAGTTTTAGTATGTTAATAAGTATTATATAAGGAAGGTCTCTGCAAAAATTCAGCGACATCGCAATTTTTTCCTCCAAAAATTCTTATTTGACAGGATTATGATTATTATATTTGAATATTTTTTCTTGCATTATATTGTTCTAACAATAGGCCCCTACCACAATTCGGTCTAGAATCAGTTTTTAGATATTTTGCATCGTTCTAGAGATATCACGAAAAAACTGTAATTTCGTGTGGTTTTAATTTCGCGACTATCCCATCCTCTTACAAGGCACCTCCTACAACAAATTATTAGCAAATAATACAGAAATTGACATCAACCACATGAAACTTCATTCATTTAAAACAGCTGTTTATGCCAGTTTACCAACATGACTCGTGTACAACTCTTGTATTTTATAACCTCAGTCTTTTTTTCATTCACCTTTGTCTTTCAGCCATTTTATATATTTATAGTTTTGTTATTCAAGTTTTTCTTTTTGTATTTGTTGTAAAATTTTAATTTTAAAGTATTTGTTCATGTATTTAATGTTTTGTATAACATACTTGTATGGTTTTCTTTTAAATTGTATTTATAATTGTTTAGTTTTAGTTACCCAACACTTGTGGGTTAATTCCTGTTGTTAGTGATCAATAAATAAAAAATATTACATCGCACTAGGAATAAATTTAACGTGCCTGTAAAAGCTTTTGATGCAGTTGTAATCAGGTCGACTAAGAGCTTAAGAAAATTCTCAAATAGTTGCATCTGGGTTTGCGGCCTGAAGATCCGCTGTCAAACTAGACCCCGTTCATAGCCAAGAGATACAAATGTGTTGGAGATACTGTTGCGCATCTCGAGAGCCCTTTGAAGTCCGAGAAAATGCGTCTGCCACGCACCGAAAGAGAGAATGGAAGGGCATGTTTGATGTAGGTCGGGTGACAGCTGCTGTTGTGGAGGTTGGCTATTGCTCGGTTTGAAGTGCACTTTGGTGCTGATGATGCAACAAGATGATCATCAACGCATTTGTAGTTCGTGGCTATGAACAATATCTAGTCTGACAGCAAACCCAGGAGACCCAAGGGCCAAGCCTAACGGTGACAGCGCCATCCCTCTAGTTACACGCTGGCACCCGGGACTGCAGAGACTTAATGGCATCATCAACAGACTTAAAGCTGCCACCAGAACTCAACATCTGGCAAACAAAATATCACTGGTTTTCTTCAGACGACCACCAAACATCGTAGACTCGCTGATCAAACGGGATCCTTCAACTGCCCTGGGTGGGTGCTAAACTTATCCTATGCCCCCACCCTTCAGAACGTTCATAGCTGAAGCTACAGGTGTCAGCTAGCTACCCCATCCATCACCACAACAACTGCCTCACTTCCAAAGTGGTAAAGTGGTCTACCAGCTCAAATGTCCTCAGTGTCCGGCAGAAAATGCAAGTCTCAACTCTACGACCACCTGCATGATCGGCCACCGCCACTGTCAATCAGTTGGATGTTGAAAAACCTGTGGCCCAGCATGCTGTTGAACACAACCTGTCTTTCAAACTGTAGTGATAGGTACCTGCCATAAAAAATCGTGGTATATAACAAATTGTCAAATAGGTACTATGATACGGTGAATTCCTTTAATAAACAAGCTGATGACAAGATTACAAAATTACGAGCAAATTAACAAGTGTCACACAACATAACATTTTAGCAAATTCTAGCTTTAGGCCCTATTTGACATACAAAACTTTTGGAACATCAATGGAAAAGTAAATAAATTGTGAATGTTTTATGATGTTGAATCTAGGGATTTCCTTTATTTAAAATTGGTAAATGCAAATGGTAATGTTTTTTTCATTCAATGAAGTCACCTAGGCCTACATTTAAGTACTAGCATGTTGAAAAAGCAACTTCTATAATGTAGGCTATTGAGACTTGAGTGACTCAGTAATATTTAATAGTATTTTATAATGCTGGGCATCAATATTGATTAGTAATACTGATTTCAAACATCCATTATTTACCCCAAAAATTTAAGCTTATTGGTTTTACTTTTTTCCACCAAAAATTAACATTGTTAATTTGTTATTGTTATTTCATTGTTAGTTGTGTAAAATAAGTAAGTAAACTAAATATTATACTGATGACACTCCATGTAGCAACTGCAAGACAACGGTTTGTAGGCCAAGATGGCAGCGCCTTAGCAAACTTTAAACCTTTTGACACATTATTTATTAACAGCGTATTTAGCATTTATTTTGGCTGGGTGATACCATGGTTACAGTTACTTGAATACACAATTACAATTCTCAATTCACAATCTGTATACATAGAACTATTATTTTAAAAACAAAACAAAAGTCTGTTGCACAGATAAAATTGCCACAAGGACACAGAATAAAAATAACATTCAATGATTATTAAAATTTAAAGAGATTTATGGTAAATACAAATACATGAAATAAATACCGGTAACAATGATAAAAAAGACAGGCCTAATATTTGATGATTTTAACCACTTGAATTTTTGCTGTTAATAATTTTAGTTTCAACGTCAATGTCAGACAATTAAATTAGGTAATGTCAACAGCAATTATTATAAATTTAGCAAAACCAGTTCTTCATCTGTTTTGGATTATATGAAATACCCTACTGTTCTATATTGTACGGTAAATAGCAAGCCAAATGATTTAAAAGTTGTTTTAAGATGTACTGCTTATGAATTTGATTGTTTATTGGAAGAGATTGCCAAGGATGAAGAACATAGTTAAGGTAATAAGATGGGAATGTTGAAATAAATTTGTCAACAAATGCACTTTGACTTAAGTAAGTGATGCAATACTGGCGTTATTGTGCATGCTTCTTTTTCTTGGATTTTGTTGATTGTTCTGTTTCATGATCCACTCGAGACTTTTGCCAGTTCAACGCTTTCTTTCTGTACATTGGCCATGGAGGTACCGTTATCTGAAACATTCACAAAATAAAATATACAACTGAACAAACAACTAACTACCGGTAAAAAGGTTTTTCCCGAATAGTATGTAGTATATAGTAGTGATGGGTAACAGTTACCTGCCCGTTGCCCACGGGTACGGTTCTGATTTTTCATTACCCGTTACCCAGAATTACCCATTTTTACTTTGTCCTAGGTGGAATTTTTACTTTACAAAAACAGATCGCGATCTTTTTCACGTAACAGACAATACATCGCATCATTATACCCCTCCCCCTGCCGCTCCTGGCTGGCTGCTGTGATTATAGCGACGAGTGTTTACAGTCTTTGTGAAGGTCGTACTTCTCGGAAACTTTGACCCTGTGAAGTTTGATTCTAGCAGATGATTTGGTAATCTACTATTTGTTTTGTACACAGCGCTATTCAGTGTCCGATATTTATTGCGTGACAACTTGGATGATATTTAGTGTGAAAGATGAGACAACAAGAAGTGGAAGATCACTTTGAATGAACTGATACAGAAGTAGTGGGCGGGGAGCAGGGGTATATGCATCGGGATAAAGGCAAGGTTTGACCTTGAGCAACCTATGATCCGATTTTGGTTGCATACATATGTGCATGTAAGGAATGTTGTAATCAATCAGAGTTCTTTTCCTTGTTGTGTTGTTGTTGTTGTTTGTTCTTCGCTTGATGTTTCTCCGATCCAATGAATCGTGAGTCATCGTACACCAAAACATACGTGCCCTTTTGCTTCTAAGAATACTTTGCAACTGCCAATGATTTTCTGAATCATTTGACACCCAGGACAATAAATCAAACATTTACTGCCTACCTGCCTGCGGGTAGCCTGGGTATCCATCGCGGGTAGACCTACCCGGGTTTAAAAATTTCCAGTTGACATCCCTAGTATATAGTAGTATAGGGCCTAGTTTGTAACTTAACGTGTCTTGGACAGAAACATGTTCCGTTTTCAGGCACTTTAAAGGGAAGGCATTCCTTTTCTTAAATCAGGAACTTGTAACATGAACAGTTAGTCAGTTACTACTACTATTTTGTGGGAACTAGGAACAAATTTAACCCGAGAGTAGTCGCGTGTGGTCTTTTAGACCGACTTTTTTTTTCAACAGTTGGTATTTGCACAGCGCGCATGCGTGGCTTGTCTAGTTCCGCCTACCTTCCCAAAATAGATTTGTGAAGCCAGTGTGCAATACGCAATTCAGTTTTCTGCAGAACTTCATCTAAGATAAGAGGTCCTGTTTGGTTGCTCGGTCTTTTCGACCGCTGCGCGACTACTAAGGGAGGCAAAAATATGCATATTCAATCACTATTATGAGACATGTATTTTGTTATTGTAGGTGATTATTCTTCAACATACAGTGTTGCATAATATTACTGTCTTGGTTTACTAACTATCGAACTACGGGTGTTTCAAACATATTTTTATACCTTTTGTAGGTTTGCTACATTTCTGTGTTTGATTGATTATTGATGATTATTTATTGATTATTGATTGATAATTGATTAATATAACAGTATGCTGTTACTTATATTATAAATTACCTTATATTCGTAATCAAAACGTCATCCTAACGTTATTAGCCCATAATAAATAATGCGGTCTAAAGGACCGCGCGCGACTACTAACGTTACAAACAGGGGCGCGACTACTCTCGGGTTAATGTTCCTGTATAAGTTCCTATCGCTGTTGTAATTCCGTAGAATTCTAGTAAGCCCTACTTAATATTTGGATGAGCGTAGCAAAGATTCCATTCTACTACACCAGAGAAAAAAATCCGGAATTTTTTTTCTTTCTTTTTTCTGTTTGTATTTTTGTGCGTTTGTTAACCGATTCCCGCTAAACCGATATTCCAATTGCGATGAAATTTTCTGGAGGCCTTCGAAATCTCTGAAATTGGAACTGCTACGTTTTTGAGCGCAATCAAAAAATTATTTCTCTTGAAAATCGCAATTTTAGGATTTTTTCAATTTTTAACAAATTTCCGATTGTAATGATTTTTTCTAATTTTATGAGTTATTATTTTCGTGTGAAATTTGAACGCAATCAATAAATTATTTCTCATGAAAATGGCAATTTTACGATTTTATTCGATTTTCCAAATTTCTTCGACTTATAACACTTAGGTCTATGCTTTATCCGATTGTAATGATTTTTTCACAGAACCATAATTTTATGAATTAATATATTTGTGTGAAATTTGAGCGCAATCAAAAAATTATTTCTCATGAAAATTGCAATTTTACGCTTTTTTTGTTTAAAAAAAAAAATCTTCAACTTATAACACCTACATGCTTTATCCGACTGTAATGATTTTTCCACAGAACCTTACTTTTGTTAATTAATATATTCGCGTGAAATTTGAGCGCAATCGAAAAACTATTTCTCATGAAAATCCGAAAACGGCAATTTTACGCTCTTTTCCGTTTAAAAAAAATTCCTTCGACTTATACAACACCTAGATGCTTTATCTTATTGTAATGATTTTTCCATAGAACCTTACTTTTATGAATTAATATATTCGTGTGAAATTTGAGCGCAATCAAAAAATTATTTCCCATGAAAATCGCAATTTTACGCTTTTTTTGTTTTTTAAAAAATTCTTCGCCTTATAACACCTACATGCTTTATCCGATTGTAATGATTTTTTCACAGAACAACAGAAAATCTGCATAACACGTGGCAGCTCAATGCACCAAGTACGCTCATCCAACAATCCGCCTGAAAAAGCGTTTGCCAAGCTTGCTAGTGTAACCTACAGTATAAAAAATATCTTGAAACTCCCAGTGTTTTGGAAAATGGCTCCACCCCCTTGTCAGATTCCAAGTGGTGAAAGTGGACGGATTCCCTGGAAAAATTATCAGCAGTTTTTTCTATTTATCACTTTACTAAATAAACATAATGATAAACTAGGAAACGCTCAGTTGGACGCGTTAATAAGCGAGCCCGTGCTATAGCTAGACCCACATTGCACATATTTTTAAATTTTAAAATTTGCGACGTTTGCTGTCCACGGGGCCATGTTTCCAATATTATGTATTATTGCCAAGGTATTTGGGTGAACCTTTACTTTGTGCATAAAATCCACCGCCATCTAGAGGACCTTGACCTTGGGAAAACTATTTTAACTCTTTGGTTACAAACTAGGAAAACGCTTAAGTCCCGCCGCGTTGTTGGATGAGCGTAATTGGTGCACTGAGCTGCCATGTGTTATATGTATTTTCTGTTGTTCTGTGGAAAAATCATTATTAAATTGATTTTTTTTAAATAAAATAAAATAAAATAAAATAAAAATTAACTTTGTGTTTTTAATTTTAAAAAAATCGTAATTGTTTTAAAAAAATCGTAGAATTGAAATTTTTATAAGAAATAATTTCTCGATTGCGCTCAAATTTGACAATAATATATTAATTCGTAAAATTAAGGTTCTGCGAAAAAATCATTTCAATCGGATAAAGCATGTAGGTGTTAAAGTCAAAGAATTGTTTAAAAAAAGAAAAAACCCGTAAAATTTTGATTTTTATGATAAATATTTTTTCAATTGCGCTCAAATTTCACAAGAATATCTTAATTCATAAAATAAGGGTTCTGTGCAAAAATCATTAAAATCAGATAAAGCATTGTAGGTGTTATAAGTCGAGGAAATTTTTTAAAAATAAAAAAAAATCGTAAAATTGCGATTTTCATGAGAAAAAATTTTCCGATTGCGCTAAAAAACGTGGCAGTTCTAAGTTCAGAGATTTCGAAGGCCTCCATAAAATTTTATCGCAATCGGAGTATCGGTTTAGCCGGAATCGTGTGGACATACAGACAAAAATACAAAAAGAAGAAAAAAAAAAAAAAAAACATTCCAGTTTTTTTTCTCCAGTGTAGTAGAATGGAATCTTCGCTTCGCTCGCTACGCTCATCCAATAATACACTGCTTCCTCGATAGTATTTTGATTACTTCTAGGTGGCAGTGCATAGTGCACCTCGTGCGACTTTGCGTTGCCATGGTAACGTTACTTTTGTTACTAGGAAACGCTCTGTTGGACGCGTTGATAAGCTAGACCCTTATTGCAATTTATTAAAATTGTAAAATTTGCGACGTTCGCTGTCCACGGGGCCATGTTTCCAATATTATTTATTATTGCCAAGGTAGGCCTATTTGGGTAAACCTTTAATTTGTGGATAAAATCCACTACAAAAAAGAATTTGGATGAACTTTTACGTTCAAATTAATAGTTGCAAATTCTATTTTGCCAAGCTTTTCAAGGATGTTGTTACGGGACACTGTACGTTTATGATTAAGAATGCGCAAATGTGGAAGGGTAGATGAGCTTGGCCCTGTTTTAGATCTAATTTCTTTTGAGTGTGTAAAGTTTGGCGGTATTTTTACAAGTTTTTGTTATGTTTCTAGTTACTAGGGAAACGCCAAAGTCGTTGTTAGACGAGTGAGTGAGCCATGTGTTGAGTACCCGGTAACATTACTTTTCTTCCCCCTACATTAGGCCTATCTAGCCTATGTTAGGCTACAGTTGCGCATTATGGCCTTACAGTTGACGCGCCCTTATACCAACTAAACTTAAAAACCCTATTATTTATACAAATATAATTATCAATTTTAAATGCAAATGTTCCCGGATACTCAACACATGACTCGCTCACTCGTCTAACAACGACTTTGGCGTTTCCCTAGTCTAGTTGGCTAAGGCGCCCTTATACCCAAAATGTGGGAGACCTGGGTTCAAACCCCCGGTCGGAAAAGATTTTTTAATTTCTGGATTGTATTTAAAAAATTATAAAACATGTTTTGAAATGCATACAATACTATGGAAAACATAGCCAGTACGAAATATGAGTAAAGATTGCAAGGTTTACTCTATGTCCCAGCGGAATTTGGGGAACCTTGGTCGTACCAGATTTGATAAACCTTGCTCACAGCTATGCATGTAATCACGGCCTACCAAAAATTATTTGATAAAAATGAGACAAGGAGTTATGCTCCGGCCATCTCGAGCCAACACAGGGTTCTATCAAAACTCCATTTACCACCGTGCCTCGCGGATTTGGAACTCTCTCCCTACTGAAATTAAAAACCTGACTGGCGGTGAATTTAACAGGGCTAGGCCTATATGTAGAACTTTTAAGTAGGTTCAACATGAACCTGGAAGGATAGTTTTAGAATGTGTGCTACCGCAATTCTATTAAAAAAATTCATTATTCTTATTTCTTAATAACACTATCAATTTAATCGTTGTATTTTTATTTTTTTCCCTTATCATTTTCATAAGGTATTATTTTTATGTTATTACTCATATCAACCATAATCATTGTACTATTACACATGTATCTAGACCTAATCAGTTTCACAAATTTGTTTCTTATTACCTACTTGACTGATATCAATTTAATGTATTTTGTTTTCTTTTTATCTCATCACTTTCATAAAAAATGTGTAAGGACTTCAGGTTTGCTTCCTGCATCCACTTCATATTGCTAAGCTGATACATATTATGTAACTGTTTGCCTATGAATAAATAAATAATAATAATAATAATAATAATAATAATAATAATAATAATAATAATAATAATAATAACAATAACAAAGCATTGTTGTTAAAATGAAAACTATACATTGGCAGTCTATTTTTCAGTTTATTATTTCTTGTAGGTTTAAACCGAAATGGATTGTGCTCATTTTGTAAGCAGTTCTCAGTTACCTGGTCACGGATGTCTGTTTAAAATTTCAGCTCAATCTATTTGGCCGTATGGGATCGGACCGACAAACATTTAACATACATTTAACATACAGACAATGCTCACGGCCAAGGCTCGATCGAGTAGCGTTAGGAAAGACTTCGTTTCGCTGCGCTCACTCGTCTAAATACTAGGGAAACGCCAAAGTCGTTGTTAGACGAGTGAGTGAGCCATGTATTGAGTACCCGGTAACATTACTTTTCTTCCCCCTACATTAGGCCTATCTAGCCTTTGTTAGGCTACAGTTGCGCATTATGGCCTTACAGTTGACGCGCCCTTATACCAACTAAACTTAAAAACCCTATTATTTATACATATAATTATCGATTTTAAATGCAAATGTTCCCGGGTACTCAACACATGACTCACTCACTCGTCTAACAACAACTTTGGCATTTCCCTAGTCTAGTTGGTGGGAGACCTGGGTTCAAACCCCCGGTCGGAAAAGATTTTTTAATTTCTGGATTGTATTTAAAAAATTACAAAACATGTTTTGAAATGCATACAATAGGTTTGTTTGGTTTACCTAGTGTAGTGTAGACTTGTGTAGTGTAGGTGTAGGCCTTGAAATCAAATTACACTACACTTTACCCAGGATAACCAAACGTTTTTTAAGCTACACTCTACACTAGATTCGCTCACATCGAACTGTCAAACTAAAAAACATAATAAAACAACAAACAGTACTGTTGAAGGCACTAAATGAGTCAAAATGATAGAAAATGTGTACTATCTGAACGATGAAAAGCTATTTGGATATAAACTTCAATAGTGCTTATCCTAATTGAGGTTAGAGTACCCTACGTATTTGCCCTCATCCCAAAACATAGTGCCACATAAATAAAATACTCCGAATCAATTTCTAATACGTAATTATAGACTATTAATTGATTTTAGGAGTTATATCGGAAAGTCAATGAAAGAATGTGTCATTCATCATGTTTTAAGCTGTTTCTCTTCAAATGTTGCGCCTAAATTTCTACACCTACACTCTACACGACCTCCTAGAGCTCGTGTAGAAATGCTACACTTTACACTACACGAAGTCAAACCAAACGGCTACACTTTACACTACACTTAATACGAAAACGCTTTTTAGACATTTTGAGCCTACACTAGTGTTAAGTGTAAGTTTGTGTAGCAAACCAAACAAACCTAATACTAAGGAAAACATAGCCAGTACTAAATACGAGTAAAGATTGCAAGGTTCACTCAATGTCCTAGTGGAATTTGGGGAACCTTGGTCGTACCAGATTCGATAAACCTTGCTCACAGCTATGCATGTAATCACGGCCTACCAAAAATTATTTGATAAAAATGACTTCTTCAAGTACAAAGCATTGTTGTTAAAATGAAAACTATACATTGGCAGTCTGTTTTTCAGTTTATTTCTTGTAGGTTTAAATCGAAATGGATTGTGCTAATTTTGTTAGCAGTTCTCAGTTACCTGGTCACGGATGTCTGTTTAAAATTTCAGCTCAATCTATTTGGCCGTTTGGGATCGGACAGACAAACATTTAACACACAGACAATGCTCACAGCCAAGGCCCGATCGAGTAGCGTAAGGAAAGACTTCGTTTCGCTGCGCTCACTCGTCTCATAAACAATGTGCAAACTACTATTGTACAATACTCACGCATGTTAACTAACGCTATTTTAGATGAAATTTCGATCTCTAGTGTGCCCTCTTATCCATTTTTGTGGTGAAAGAGCTAAAAGCTACCGATTCATATTTCCTTTATATTTTTTATGATCTCGTAATCCTTAAAGTTAAATCGGTTGTCTTAAAATCTTTTCTAAATTTGCCTTTTTTTGGTCGTTTTTTGCCCCTAAAAGCTATAAGCTACTGATTCTTATTTCGTATCTATTTTTATGTTCTCGTGATGGCATTAGCGTAAGCTCATTGTTAAATAGGGCTTCATAAAATCTATTTTACATGTTGCCTTTTTTGGTCATCTTTGGCCTCTAATGGCTGAAAGTTACCGATTTGTATTTCTTATTTATTTTTTATGATCTCGTGAAAGCATTAGCGTTAGAGTTTAGGTTTGTATGTCTTCTTAAAGTCTTTTTACACTTCGCCGTTTTTGACCGTTTTTTGCCCCTCAAAGCTAAAAGCTACCGATTTCGTTTTCCGGGTTGCCTTTTCTGTAATCAGGGGAAAATTACAAATTTTTGAGCCCTCTCTCAGCTTGTTCGGACGATTGAACCCATCTTCTCGAAAATGGGGACGTATCTGATCGTCTAATGCCTAAGTAATCCCTCTTAAAACCACATTATAAAATAGGCTACAATAAAACTAGGGAAACGCCAAAGTCGTTGTTAGACGAGTGAGTGAGCCATGTGTTGAGTACCTGGTAATATTCCCCTTCCTCCCCCATCTAAGGCTAACCGTTATGTCCTAATGCGCCACTTTAGCCTAGGGGATGTGGGAGGAAAGTCCAATGCTGGTCAGAATCAGCCACGGGTAGGGGGAGGAAAAGGGGGTTATCATGTCATGGTCGTCATAGTTTGTTATCATCATCGTGTTGTCTTGGCTGTCGTCGTTGGGGTGGTGGTCAAGGTAAGGAAGAAAGGTCCCCGAAACGACTGCCAGAGCTCGCCTCCAGTTAGGGGGATTTAAAATCTTCCATGCTTACGAGCTGATGTTTGCACCTTGGTCACTGCATACTGCTTTACAAATATTTTTTCCACTGCCTCCATTGCAACCGAGTAGCATATAGGAGGCAGTGATTTTTTCAAGAACAAAAGCATTGTTAAAATGAAACCTACACATTTCACGCCTATTTTTTTCAATTTATTATTTCTTGTAGGTATAAATCACAATGGATTTTTCTCATTTTGTTAGCAGTTCTCAGTTACCTGGTCACGGATGTCTGTTCAAAATTTCAGCTCAATCTATTTGGCCGTTCGGCCGTATGGGACGGACAAACATTTTACATTTTACATAGTCACGATGAAGACCCAATCAAGTGCCGTTAGCCCTATAAATCTTCATTCGCTTCGCTCACTCGTCTAATTAATTGCTAAGGCGCCCTTATAGCCAAAATGTGGGAGACGTGGGTTCAATCGGGACCCTGGTCGGGAAAGATTATGTAATTTCTGGATTGTATTTTAAAAATTATTAAACATGTTTTGAAATGCATATAACGCAGTGTAGTCCATCATCTGTGACAATACTAAGGAAAACATAGCCAGTACGAAATACGTGAAAATATTGCAAGGTTTACACAATCTACGAGCGGAATTTGGGGGTACCTTGACGTGCAACATTCGATAGACCTTGCATGGGCACGGCATTTCACAGCCAGGTAAATAATAAACAAAAAATATTTTTTCAAAATCAAATCCATTGTCGTTAAAATAATTTCTACACATTGGCAGTCTATTTTTCAGTTTATTATTTCTTGTAGGTTTAAATCGAAATGGATTGTGCTCATTTAGCAGTTCTCAGTTACCTGGTCACGGATGTCTATTTAAAATTTCAGCTCAATCTATTTGGCCGGTCGGCCGTATGAGCCCGGACGGACAGACAGACATACATACATTGGACACAGTCACGATAAGGCTCGATCGAGTAGCGTTATAAAGACTTCGTTTCGCTACGCTCACTCGTCTAATAAATTAACAAATATTATAAAAGGTGAAAGTAAAGGGTGAACAATGATGGTATGTGTCGTATATTGCGCGTGGGTTTATAATATTGAATAATAAAATAGTCTACACGTGAATATGATTCTAACAACAGTATTATTTATTAATTACTTGGTACAGTAAATATGAGTGTGATTCTACCAGTCAGCCATTGCGTCTCGTCTGTGATGCCTGGTAGTTCTAGAGACGGCCGCCAGGTAGCAGCTCTTGATGGCTCGTAATTTAAACACAATTCAAATACACAACACCTCCCCTCTGAGTTAGCATTCACCAGATTACATGTTATAATATTAATTAAATTACAGTAGTACACTGTTATTGAAAATACAAAGTTATTTTATATTCAACTGAATCACAATGTCTACTATGTTCACAATATTAAAGAATACTTTAAAGATACATACTAACAGTAATCATTAAATCTAATAGGACGCCTGATAGCACGTCTGGGCCTAGGTGAGTACCTTTGTTGGTTTAGGACCGGACCTATCTCTGGCTCAACAGTGAGGCTGTCGTGATTGTCATCAACATCAAAGTACTGATCATTATGATTATTGTTAACCATGGTATGCCTTGACTCAAGAATATCTCTTCTATTTCTCCTAAGCATACTTCCTTCTGATGTGTTAACTATATATGATCTAGGTGCGCTATGCTTATCTACTACAATGGCAGGTTGCCATTCCTTATTCTTTCTAATGCAAACATTTTGTCCTGGTGACAATGGCTTTAGCTCTCTTGCCCCTCGGTCATGAACAGTTTTCATGATAGCTTGCTTTTTCTTTATCTCCTCTCTTACATTAACGGGAAGAGAAGACTCTAATAGTGGAAATGTTACCGGCAGCTTAGTTTTTAGACGTCTATTCAGCAATAGCTGAGCAGGTGACATAGAAAGTCCTGCTACTGGAGTGTTTCTATAGTTTAATAGTGCTACATGGATATCTTTTCCATCTTCTGCCATTTTTTTAATCATGCTCTTAGCCGTCTGAACTGAGCGTTCAGCTAATCCGTTCGACTTCGGATAGTGAGGGCTAGACGTGATTAAGTTTATGCCCCACTCACTTGCAAATGCTTTGAACTCATTGCTCGCGAATGGCATGTTGTCTGACATGATTTTATCTGGTATGCCAAATCGTGCAAATAAAGATTTAAGCTTCTGAATAGTTTCGCGTGCTGTCTTTGACTCTACCTGTAATATTTCCAACCACTTACTATAGTAATCAGTAACAACTATGTATTGTTTATGATTTAGATCAAAATAGTCACAACACACTGTTTCCCAACATCGTTCTGGAACAGGATGAGGTATTAGAGGCTCTTTTTGATTGTAAGCCCGATGTTGTTCACATACCCTACAGTTTAGAACCGTTTGTTCTATGTCAGCATTGATTCCCGGCCAATACAATGTTGGTCGAATCATTGCTTTTGACTTTGCAATGCCTTGATGGCTTTCATGGATTACATTGAGAATTATCTGTCTTTGAGACAGAGGCACTATGAGTTTATTTTCAACAAAAACTAGACCATCATCTACGGTAATGTCATGTTTTCTGTGCCAATAAATTCTGACATTTTCTGGACACTTATGTTTTGTAACTGGCCAACCTTCTGCGTTTAATCTAATTAGATTTTGCAAGGCTTGGTCATCTTTAGTGGCTTCTTGTAGTGCTACTCTACGATCATTAGATACAGGCAAATACTTGCTGATAGCATGGACTACTACATCCATTTCTGGGTCTGAAGTTACTGGTTCTATTAAATACGCTCTCGACAACGTGTCTGCGAGGAACATCAATTTTCCTGGAACGTAAGTAACAACTAGTTGATAGCGCAGAAGCTTTAGGAGCATACGCTGCAGGCGCGATGTTGTCAAATAAATATCTTTTTTGGGATTGACTCTAATGGTTTGTGGTCTGACTGGACTTCGATTACCTGACCATATATGTATTCATGAAATTTCTCACAAGAGAACACTATTGCCAGTAATTCTTTTTCAATTTGAGCATATCTAACTTCTGCATCTGTCAAAGCTCGAGAAGCATAAGCGATTGGATGATTGTTTTGCATCAAACAACAACCCAATCCGTCTTTAGAGGCATCGGTTTGAATGCATAAAGGTTGTGACGCATCATAAAAGCTTAGTACGGGTGCGTTACACAGTTTAAGTTTGAGCTCAGACAGTGCTTTGTCATGATTTGCATCCCAATGGAACTCAACGTTATCTTTAAGTAGATCACGTAAGTGTTTAGTCGACTGACTCATGTTAGGAATGAACTTGGCTAGGTATTTAACCATGCCCAGAAATCGCATTAGATCTTTTTTAGATTTGGGAGTTGGCATGTTTGTTATAGCCTTGATACGATTTTCATTAGGTTTGAGGCCATCCTCTGATATGACATGTCCAACATATTGAACTTCCCTTACTTTGAACTGAAACTTTGTTTCATTAAAACTTACATTGTTGGTTCTTGCCCTTTCCAAAACCTCAAGCAAGATTTTATCATGTTCAGCTTCTGAACTTGCTGAAATTAACAAATCATCAAAAATGATGTGTACACCAGCAATGTCACCAAAGATGTCTTCATTTGCTTTTTGAAACACCTCCGGCGCACTTGAAATACCAAATGGTAAACGCTTGAACATATAGCGGCCAAATACTGTGCTGAATGTGCAAAGCTTAGAGCTTTCAGGGTCTATTTTTATTTGAAAAAACCCATCCTTGAGATCGAGGACAGAAAAAACTGATTTTCCGGCCATTTTCATAGCTATATCTTCAGCAGTTGGTAACATATGATGACATCTTTTTATTGCCTTATTTAACTCAATAGGATCTAGACATAACCTAAGTGACCCATTTGGTTTTTCTACAATTACCAAATTGTTCACCCAGTCAGTAGCTGTATCAACTTTTTCTATTATACCTTGATTTTCTAGCTTATCTAGTGCTTCTTTCACTCTGGGCTTTAACATGATTGGTATACGTCTAGGTGGATGTATTACACCCTCAGAATTAGGTTTTAATTCTATTTTGTACTCTTTAGGAAATTGACCTAACCCCTGAAAAACATCTTTATAATTTTCCAGCAACTCATTCTTAGTTAGGTTAGTTGTGGATGGAAAGCTAGTTTTAACCACCACAATTTTAGGTGAAGGCTTTACACTCTCCACTACACACTTATGTGCTTTTTCATCACTTGACTGACATGCATTTATCTGCTGTGCGACAGTTCCAACACGAGAAATTAAGTTTAGTTCTACACATGCTTTTAATCCTAGTATAGGTAGTGAATCTGTGTCTGCTACTACAAAACTTAATTTAACTGATTCTCTGTTGCTCTTTGAACAAACAAGCTCAATTTTGCCTTTAGGCTTAATTTTAAAGTTTCCATATGACAGAAGGACTATTTTAGTGTCTGTCACTTTGTCTGATAACCCTAGTTGGTCTATGAGTTGGAAGGAATTACATTCACTTCTGCCCCCGTGTCTAGTTTAAACTTGATTTTCTTAGAGTGTACCTCCAATGATTGAGTCCAACATTGTTCAAGTGTTTTTGACTCACTAGACAATGATCCTACAAAGAAACTATTTTCATTGTCAGAATTATTGTTGTTATTCTCTTCTTGAGAAACTGCATGCAATACTTTACCACTTTTCTTCTTGCACACTGATGCGAAATGATTTGACCCTTGGCAGTGGTTACAAGTTTTTCCGTATGCTGGGCACTTGCGCGAAGCATGATTGTATCCACAGCGTCGACAGTCAAATGTAGATTGGGAGACCCCGGATGTGGATTGATATCTGCTGTGCTGACCCCCTCCTTGTTGACTCTGCTTGGCCTGGACTGCTGGTTGATCTTGGTTCTGCCACTTTTTCAGGTTAGGTTTTCGTGTACCTCCTTTTTGTACGGACTGTACTGACTTTATGGACCCGCCTACTTCATGTAGTGTTTGTACTTGATTTTTACTAACTTCAGATGCGCGACACAGTTCGATACATCTAGCAAGTGATAACTTTGATTCACTTAGTAATCTCTCTTGTAGTTGTTTGTTGCTAATTCCAAAGATTATTCTAGCCCTTAGAATGTTGTCATAGACATCTCCTAGTTCACAGGTTGCTGCACAGTTTTTTAACTCAGTCACGAACTCATCGAAGCTCATTCCCGGCTTTTGTGTGACGAGAAAAAAATTATGTAACTCAATTGCTAAGTTCTTTTTTGGTAGACAATATTCGTCAAACTTTTTAACAGTGTATTTAATGTCACTGTGGCGTCTGTTAATCCAAACGTATTGTAAACACGAACTGCTTCGAAACCAACGAGATTCAGAAACATGCTGACTTGAACCTTGTCTGGTTTGTCTTTATGACCGGCTGCTGTCATAAAAATGTCAAACATCTGCTTCCACTCAGTCCAAGATTTAGACAAAGCAGATGCGTCCATCTGGAGTATTGGTGGCTTTCTGAATTCCCCCATCTTAATTTATGGTTGATGTATTAACTTACTGTTCAGTTCTAGTCTTCTTGACTTCTTGTATTTGCTTCACTTGCGAGCATACAAGCACGTACGCTTATTGCGAGGCCATGTTTAGGTCGCTCACTCGCGCGAGAATTGGCATGTTTTAGGCCTAGAATCGCGTGTTCACTTTACACAGGTTTACTAGCTTTTAAGCTTAGTTCCACTTTTGACACCATGTCGTATATTGCGCGTGGGTTTATAATATTGAATAATAAAATAGTCTACACGTGAATATGATTCTAACAACAGTATTATTTATTAATTACTTGGTACAGTAAATATGAGTGTGATTCTACCAGTCAGCCATTGCGTCTCGTCTGTGATGCCTGGTAGTTCTAGAGACGGCCGCCAGGTAGCAGCTCTTGATGGCTCGTAATTTAAACACAATTCAAATACACAACAGTATGGTACTATCAAATGAAATAAGTTAGTTAAAGGGTGATCAAATGATGGTGAACAATAATAGTAAAGGGTGTACAAATGATGGTTAAACATAATTTGATGACTTCCAGCATGTTATAGTTATAGTTATAGCATGTTATTAACTTGATTAAAAAATGTAAATGCGTTCCCATTAAGAAATTTTGAAATGGTTCCTAATATCAATATTGAAATGTCTGGAAGTCTTCACGTCAGCCGGTAGTGTGTTCCATAACGATAGTGAATCCGTTTTGGTATGATGAAGTTCGTGCACGTGCCACCAACCAATTTTCTGATCGGGCACACAAGTAGGCCTAGGCCTAACTTTAGAGAAAAAATGACAATTGTCTTTTCTATGGTTTTCATTACCAATTTGTAATGCCAAAATGAAAAATTTAGGCCTACAGAAAATACAACATAGATTTTTTTTGTCTCTTTGGGAAACTCACCAACCATCTACGATACCTACATTGAAGGTTGAGCTAGGCGTAGGTAGGCCCAGTTGCAGTTAGAGATAGATGCACATACTATTTTCTGTGTACCCAATCAGAAGGAAAAAAACAAGAAGAAAGCCTCTGCTATAAAGAAAATAATAGCATCAAGATAGTTCTGAGAGCGCTGCAACTAACCAGTGAAGCTAACGCAAAGCCCGCTCCGAGAATGTAAACCGTCTGCGAGAACTGCTGGATGAGATAGCCCCACACCAGGCCAACAAGTCCAAACAGAGATATGATAGTTCTCGAGAGCTTCTCTGCTTTACACTGGCCATCAAAGTCCTGAAACAAATATGGCATGACAAGGGAGGAACGACACAATAACATGCTTTTGGTAGAGCTAATTTAAACAGCTTGGAACATAAAAACCAGGGCGTGTTTAAAAATTAATGATGATATTACGGTAGGCCTAGATCAGAAGTAGGCAACAGGCGAGGGCCCGCGGGACTAATTTCTGTGGCCCCCTATTAATTAATGTCTAAGCACAAAAATTACTATTGATATCTCCAACATTCAATGCATAATTTTTATAATAATTTGAGTTATTTATGTCAGCCTTACCTACATAATTATAGTAAAAATAATAATAGTAAATGGTTTATTGTCATGGTATCTACGTTCTGCAAAAGTTACCAAGCATTTTCGGATGTACAGATTGGACGACTGTTATGCATCCCTCGAGGAGGCATAGGCCTACCAAGAGAGGAGGTGACATTTTTCACGATCACGCCAGCTAAAACACCCGACCCGTATATAAAAATGGCAAATTAAAAGTTAGTATAATTTAAATATAAAAAGCTTTTATTTCAGTACCGGTATATAAACAAATATTATAAAGGCATTGTTTTGTCATAAAAACAACATCGTAAATTAACTGCATATTTTTGTGCCAAAATATAAAAAAAATAATTGGAAATATACTGATTTTGCTCTATTTTAGCAGAAACAACTAGATTCTATTGCATGTAGGTATTTTGCTATCATAAGTAAAATGTCAATTTTTTCTCTTTATTCTTTCTTTTTATTACATAATGGCGAGTGGCGACTCCTTGCACAATATGTGTCTGGGGTTGGGATAGCATAGTCACATGGACAAATTTGCCTACGGAATTCCAGGGACCCTACCAGCTGTGGCCCCTGAACTGTTAAGCACTAAGCAGCACCGGTAAATGGCCCCGTACACAATTTAATTGCCAACCCCTGGCCTAGATCTTATTTTTCCAATTTAGCCCTAACTCAGATTTGTATCAACTTTTGTAAAAAGAAATAGGCCCTAAGCCTTTACATCAGTGTAACTTTAAAAATTGTGTAGGCTACAGTAGCCTACTCACCCTACTGTGTTATCAAAATTGTGCTGATTTGTTAAAAGCTACAGTATTAACTTATGAAGAACATTAATTTAATGCTGGTTGTCTATAGGCATAGCAAATATTTTATACATTTAATTGGCACTACAAATCAGAACATGTTGCAGTGGGCAAAGGCAAAGGCAAAAACGGTGAGTGAACCTTGCAGTATAGCGCTTACAGTGAGTGGGTGGCACAGAAACAGAGGAACCTGGAACATAAATCTAAAAGATGTAGGCCTACCTAGGCCTACATCTTTTTACATGATGAAAAATATCTTGAACTTGGATTACCGGTAACTTATGTGGATTGGTGACAGATAAAACTAAACCACAGTGTTTGCTCTGCAATTCTTTCCAATAACAGTCTGAAACTTTCTCTTCTCCACTACCATTTAGAGACAAACACGTACAATACAAAGACAAGCCTGTACAGTTTTTCCAACGCAGGCTACATGAACTTCTAGTAGCTTGGCTCCTTAGATACCAAACAGGCTTAAATTCGGGGTTTAGTGATAGAGGCGTGAATTTTGGATCATTAACTCAGAAAAATGTGCTGAGTAATTTGCCAGGTGGTCCTAATTGATTTTTTCCCCCGTTCAGGGGTGACCATGGTGCAAAGTTAGGTGTAGACATTATTTTCAAATAGACTAGGGGGAGGGGTGAGCCTAATAGAAGTGAAAGTGTGGTATTTTTTAATTTAAACATTTTGTTTAAGTATTAATTCAATTTAATTATTTGAATCTAAAAAAAATATTATTTTTAGCAGGGGTGTCCAAAATTGTTATTTCAAAAATTTGTTCAAAATGCTAGTCTACCTAAGTAGGCATGTAGCTTGTGATTACTCATCTTTTGGGGATAAGTGATAGAAGCGTGAATTTTGGATCATTTACTCAGAAAAAAGCAATGAGTCATTTGCCGGTGGGTCCGCATAGAAAAATGTTCTCGTTCACGGGTGACCATGGTGCAAAGTTAGGGGTAGACATTATTTTCAAATAGACTATGGGTGAGCCTAATAGAAGTAAAAGTGTGGTATTTAAACATTTTGTTTAAGTATCCTAATTCAATTTAATTATTTAAACCTTTAAAATGAATTATTTTTAACAGGGGTGTCCAAAATTGTGATTTTGAAAATTCGTTCAAAATGCTAGTAGGCCTACCATTAGAAGTAGGTACATATAGCTTGTGATGACTCATCTTTCGGGGATAAGTGATAGAAGCGTGAATTTTGAATCATTTACTCAGAAAAATGCAATGAATCATTTGTCGGTGGGTCCGCATCGAAAAATGTTCACGTTCAGGGGTGACCATGGTGCAAAGTTAGGGGTAGACATTGTTTTCAAATAGACTAGGGGTGAGCCTAATAGAAGAAAAAGTGTGGTATTTAAACATTTTGTTTAAGTATCAATTCTATTTAATTATTTAAATCTAAAAAATGTATTATTTTTAACAGGGGTGTCCAAAATTGTTACATTTGCCCTTATTTCTAAAATACGTTCAAAATGCTAGTAGGCCTAAGCATAGCTTGTGATGACTCATTTGAAAGGAATTTAAACACTGAACACGAATTTCACACATAGGCCCTAATCAAAAGTCAAGGTCACCGAGGTCAATCAGGGTCATGACCTTTGAAATTTATTTATTATTTTGTTGTTTGTTTACCTTAATTGTTCGTCCAGGATAATATATGTACATAAAAAGAGCATTTCTATGTTCAGGGTTGTACAAAATTAGGCCTAGGGTCAATCGGGAAGTGTGGCACCTTTTTGTTGACTTCAAAGCCCTGGCAGAGCCAGATTAATAATTACAAAAATTCCCCAAAAATTAGGGAAGGTCAATCATTATCTAACCAACAGATACTGCTATTCTTTTATGTAAAAAATTAATTAACTTTATCATTTAAAAATGCAAATGAGAACGGGTGCTACCTGCCACACTTACCCACAATTATGGGGTAAGTGTGGCACCACTGGGGGGAAGTGTGGCACCCGCCTGTTTTACACAGAAGGAATGCACTTAGGAGCAAGGGGAAAGTGTGGCAAGGTAGAGAATTCTCTTCTGACAAACATAAATTTTTTCCAGATTTTTAGTGACTTAATTTGATGTATATCACGTCATTTTAAGATCGGCTAACATGTTTAAGATTAAAAACGGCAGCCTATTTATTAGCCTAGGCCTATAATAGTTGCCTGTAGGCATTAGGTTGTCAACTCTTCATTTTTCAAAAACATCTGCCACAGATGCAGAGAAAATGTATCGGATTCGTTCACCCTGTTGAGTTACACCTGGTTCAGGAAGAATTCCGATTACTTGTTTTAACTTCACGAACGATATGTCACTTTCTTTTGTACCCTACGAAATTCTTTTATCGTTCTGTCAAGGCATCGAAGTGCCATCACACTTAACTCATCATCGTCAACGGTGAACCATACAAACGTACCTGTAGGACGAAGGCTTTCTACATTTTACTTGCCTGTTAAAGAACTCGACAAGGATGAATATGCATCGTTTTAGATCGGCTCTTATTGAAATCCGTTTTTATGTTATAGGATGTCCTTCCTGGTCTTCCACCAAGTCTGCCTAATCATTCGAACTACCCTCAACGTCAGACAAGACTTCCGGTCTAGGCTTATTTATCTTTTTCTGTTTTTTTTTTCATTGAAAAACCATCATGCCACACTTACCCCAAGAATTAAATTTTGTTGGGTAAGTGTGGCACCTTCTTTAAATTTGCCCCATATAATTTTTTTTAAAATGCTCCTTTGCAATTTAGTTACTTATAACCTCATTGAATTCAATAAGAGCAATAAATAGATAAAATTAATGCATTCATACCCTTAAATTCAAAACATTACATATCTTGGCCGAATTGCGTTTTGTAATTAAAAAACAAGTGCTACCGGTAGTTAAAATGCCCACTGCTCTTTAAATAATTTTTTTATAAATGTATGAATTTGTGAGAATAAGCTTTAGGCCTATAGGGCCTATGTCACTGAATAATAATTGTTTTACTTTTTTTTTCTAAGTTCATAAATAAACAAAATATGGCCGGGTGCCACACTTGCCTCGGTGCCACACTTACCCCGATTGACCCTACTTTTTGGGTCGTGAGTTTTCCAATATACTGTTAATTGCGCCACCATAGGTAGGGGGACACCAATAATTTTATAACGAAGCTTCAGATTGGCTTAACAGTGGTAAAATCCTCGCCACAGACGCAAGTCACGGATTGATTCCGACAATCAGAAACCAAACTCGAGTCTACCAAATGTTGAAATTGTTTCTTTATGGACGGAATCAAATAATTCAAAACCACGCGGAAGTCGAGTCCAGTCAAGTCTCACACCTCTGCTTGTGTGGCACATCTTTGTAATAGCTTTTGATAGGGGACAAAGAACAGTGCGCTTTCAATTTCAGAGGCCAGGCCAATCAATAAGTGTCTTAAGAGCAGTACCTATCTCTGTACTTATAAACTCTAATATAGGCTAAAGCCATGAAGATTAGACTAACTAACACAATTGATTACACAATCGTGGTCAGCATACATTTTGATTCAAAATGAGTGGTCACAACCTACAATAACAGTCTTACTTTTGTTACTTTTACTGTACTGTTACAGAGTTGACTGAACTTATAGGCCCTAGCCTTTGTGATAGGCCTAACAGCCTAGAGTAGAGGCCGATGCACAATTGCCCGGTAACGATAACGTTACCGTTAGCGATAACGGGAAGAAAGTTGAATCACACGTTAACTTACGACAGGATGCACAATAAAGCTTCCCGTTGCCGTTTGTTCCCGTATCCCGGCAACGGCAACATCACCAAGTTTTAACTTTCTGTAACGTTTCCGTTCCGTATGTTAAACCAATCGGAATCAAGATGTGCACGTCCTAAAACTATTTCATCAGCTGATTGATGGTTTATACGCGAGTAATTTGCGAAATATATTAAATAAACATGAGCGGAATAACAAAATAAAAAAATTGGTAATTAACACACTTAGGCCTGTTATTTGATTTGTTCCCGTCGGCTTGCTTCACGGGCTGTTGTGCATCGAAGCTCTTAACGTTAGCGTCTTCCCATTCTCGTTCCCGTTCTCATTACCGGGCAATTGTGCATCAGCCTTTAACTTTAGCATTTTCCCGTTCTCATTACCGTTAACGATAACGGGAAGAAAGTTGAATCACACGTTAACTTACAACACGATGCACAATGAAGCTTCACGTTGCCGGTCGTTCCCGTATCCCAGCAACGACCACGGGAACATCACCAAGTTTTTACTTTCCGTAACGTTCCTGTTCCGTACGTTACCGGAACCAATCGGAATCAAGATGTGCACGTCCTAAAACTATTTTATCAGCTGATTGATGGTTTATAGCCTACGCGAGTAATATGTGAAATAAATTAAATACAAATATGCAGAATAACAAACTAACAAAATATAATTAACACACGTATTATTTGATTTGTTCCCCTCGGTTTGCTTCACTGGCTATTGTGCATCGTCTTCCCGTTCTCGTTCCCGTTCTCGTTACAAGGCAATTGTGCATCGGCCTTTAGGCCGATTGTGCATAGCCTTGTGCTTAGGCCTAGCCCTAGGCCAAGGCTACAGGTTAGCCTAGGCTTAGCTAGGCCTAGGCCTAGAAGAATTTTGGATTGCAACATAAACATAACAAAATAAGCCCTAGGCCTAGGCCGGCCTAAAAAAATACCTAAAATGAGGTCTACCCCAAACCGTTGAATGCTTACCATATGTGTCGGCAACGAATTTAGGAAATTCATTTTGAGAACAGTGAATTGACAAGATTGTTGTGAAGGAACGACACGTCAGTTTCATCGAGTCAGCTGCTGCTGAAAAATAACGCCGAGTCGCCGACCCGACCGAAACGCAGTTACGACCTCACTTAAGTAGCGGAAGTTTTAGGTTTGTTTTTTTTTCTGCACGCCGTCGCGGTGCAGGGGGTAGAACACCAAAAACGTTTTTTGTCCCCGTGAACTTTCACTGCGGGGTTATTTTGTCCAGTGTAAATTACAAATTTACCGCGGTGTAACACCAGTCCAGAGGTGAGTGTGCGGGAGTGCATGAAAAAATGGCGGCAACTTAAATTGAACTGGTTTTAACGTAAAGTCAAAATTCTTTTAGGTTTATACCCGAAATAATATCGTTTTTTTTAACACATTACTTTTTCATACAAACGTAAATAGAAATCAAAATTGTACAGAATTATTTAACTGATCAAATGATGCTACACCAAGCGTTTTTTTTGTCTTTCTGTAGTGTTACTACACTATCGACGTTTTCCGGTCTACACCCTACACCAGCACCACAGAAAAGTGCAGGACAAAAAACGAACCTGATGAAACGGCGGTGCCGGGCTTCTCAAAGTTGTCGATGAAACGGTGGTCACGAACATTTCAAATATTAAATGAATTTGTCGATGAAACGGCGCGCCCCCGATTTTAAATTTAGAATAAAATAATATTACCTAGATAGCGTAGGCCTACATAGGTATGTAAAGAATTACTATAGACTTTCAGAAGAGCCATACTAGCAAGAAAGTATAAAATCTCCTCCACTGAAAATCAGTTTTAACTTGTAACTGAGTGGGTGGACTCCAACAAAGCAGTGTTTGACAACCTATTTCTACTATTCCCCCCCCCCCCCCCCGCCCTTTGGGCAGGACCCAGGTTCAAATCCTGGTTCCAGCAGCTATAGATTTTAACTTCCAATTTAGAATAAAATAAAATAATATTACCTAGATAACGTAGGCCTACATAGGTATGTAAAGAATTACTATAGACTTTCAGAGCCATACTAGCAAGGAAGTATATAATAATCTCCTCCACTGAAAATCAGTTTTAACTTGTTGTTTTACCACTTTGGTATTAGGATTGTTCGGATGATCGAGGATAAAGGTGAGTATGTTTTAGAAAACTGAATCACTTTTGGACGGCCATTTATTCGTCTGCTTATACACCGCCTTTGTGACATATAGTGTCCTTCTAGGTAGCCGTGAGGTGGCTCATTATTCAAAGCCGTGAGGCGGCACATTCAAATAGCCTGATGACACATCCTCCTCTTAAGTATGAACTTTAATTATGCTTTTATTCTGGAAGAGAATTTTATTACATATGACAATGAAACTATCTACTGGAGGATTATGCTCTTATAAATCTAACTTCATAGGAGGACGGATTCTCCTCCCGCTCTTCGTTTGATACGGACCACCATGGTATGGCTGAGGACCACAGACAGTTGTTTTGAGAGCTTCTGTAGGAGGGGCTGGCTACTGCAACTGGCTCCGGGGGTGCTATCTCTTCGTGCGAGTCCTCCGTCTGGTATTACTCGGCTCGAGCTTTCCTCTCCTTCTTCTCCGTCGCTGTGGAAGTATGGCTCTGGTATTAGGTGCCATCGGTTTCTCCTGACTGCTCCACGATTGGTCTGGACTACATATGACCTTGGTTCGTAGCACAGTGAAGAACTCTTCCGTGTGTCCGCATGTCAATTATCCATACAGCATCACCTGGTTTTAATGGCGATAGAGTATGGCATCGGTGTCTTCGATCATAATTTGACTTTGTTTTGCTTTTATTATCTCTTCCTTCCTCCGAAGATTCGACTTGTCCGGTATTTTGTCCAGTTTGTTGTGGAGACAAAGGTAGTGTAGAACGTAGTTTTCTATTCATGAGAAGCTCGGCTGGGCTTAACCCGTTAGCTAAAGGTGTTGTTCTATAGGCCAAAAGAGCTAGGAATGGATCTTCCGATTTTTTCAATCGTAGTTTCGCTATTTTCACACGCTGCTTCAGCAAATCCATTGCTTTGGCTGTACTTCGGACTACTGGTTATCAACTTGAACCCGTAAGATTCGGAGAACTGTTTAAACTCAGAGAAGTCTAAAGTGCCAAACTGGGGTCCCATTGTCACTTCGGACCGTTTCTGGTATACCGTGGCGTGAAAATATTGACTTGCAATGGTTGATTATTGCCCTTGATTTGAGACTTGAGAGCTCAGCGATCTCGAAGTACCGGGAGTAATAGTCGGTTACGACGAGGTACCACTGTTGTTCTAACTTGAATAGGTCCATGGCAACAATCTGCCAGGCCCTTGAAGGAAACTCTGAAGCAATCATTGGCTCATGACTGTTACTGGAATGTTGAATGCACTGTGGGCATGATCTGACTGCAAATTCAATTTGAGTGGATATTCCTGGCCACCACACTGCTTCACGAGCCCTTGCACGACACTTTGTTATTCCTTGGTGGCCTTCGTGGATTTTCTCCAATACTTGTTTTTGGAGGGATTCCGGGATTATAAGACGAGTGCCTCTCATTAACAAACTATCGTTAATTGAAAGCTCATCCTTAACGGACCAGTAAGCCTGTAGTTTGGGTACTACTTTATTCTTTGAGGGCCACCCTTTAGTAGTATATTCTACGAGTGCTGTGCATATTGGATCTTGATTTTGTTCTTCTATTATCTTTGCCAAATATGTGTCTGTGACTGGGATGTTGCTGTTCACCAAATGTATGTACGCGGACATTTCCTCTTCTAATTCATTTGTTTCTTCGCATGGAAGTGGCTTTCTTGAGAGCGTATCTGCGACGACTAGATCTTTTCCGGAGAATAAAAGATTTTGTAGCTGTATCTCATCATCCGCATTCGGAATCTTTGTAGTCTCGGGGACATCTCATCAAAGTTCTTGGAAGTAAACAAAGGGACTAGGGGTTTGTGGTCAGTCTCAATAGAGAATGACACCCCGGTTATGAAGTCCTTGAGTCTTTCGCAAGACCACGTCAATGCCAATGCCTCCCGTTCGATATTCGCATAATTTTTCTCGGCAGCCGATAAGGATCTTGACACATATGCTATTGGTCTCTTCTTCCCATCATCTTGTTCTTGTAATAAGACCCCGCCCAACCCGTATGACGACGCATCCGCCGAAACAATAGTTGTTTTTGTTGGGTCGTACAATGCTAGTATTGGTGCACTGGTTAACAAAGTCTTGATCTTCTTGAAGGCTCTCCTCTTGATGTGGGCCCCATATCCAATGAGTTTTTGTTGAGAGTAGACTGTTTATAGGCTCGAGGATCTCTGCTTTCCGAGGAATGTATTTCCCGAGAAAAGTTAACCATTCCCAGAAAACGCTGGACTTCTGTGACGTTCGATGGTGCTTCCATGTTCACAATCGCAGATATTTTCTTCTCGTCCGGCGCAATAACCCTCGGCACTGACCTTGTGACCTAGGAAGGTGATTTTGTCAACGGAAAACACCGTTTTCTTCTCGTTGAGTGTCATTCCGATCTTTTCTAATCTCTCTAGTACAGCTCGAAGACGGCGATCATGTTCTTCTTGGCTGTCTCCCCACACGATTATGTCATCCATGTGGATCTCTACTCCTTCTAGACCTTGGAGTATAATGTTCATCTTTCTCTGAAAGTGTTCTGGGGCCGACGAGATACCGAATGGAAGTTTTAGGAATTTAAATCTCCCGAATGGCGAGAGGAATGTCGTGAGATGCTGAGATTCTGGGTCCAACGGAACCTGCCAGAAACCCGCATTTGCGTCTAGTTTTGAGAATACCTTAGCTCCAGCAAGTTTTCCTAGTGTATGCTCTACCTTAGGGATTGGATGTATTTCCCGTTTCACACTACGATTAAGGTGAGTAAGATCTACGCATATTCGGACACCACCTGCTGGCTTTGGCACTACCACCATTGGTGCACACCAATCGGTTGCCTCTTCTACTTCGGCTATGACTCTATTTTTAACCATGTTATCTAGTTCCTTTTTTACAGTATCTAACAATGGCAAGGCTACTGACCTAGGAGTGAAAATGGCTTTTGGAGTCGCTCCAGGATCTACATTGATTTTGTAGTCTCCTGGGATGGTTCCCAAACCAGTGAAGAGATTTTTGAATTCTTGTTTCCAATTTGTTTCTTGGACGTAGTTTACGATTGGATCGATAGATTGGTCTAGTCCTAGGATTTTTAGGCTAGTAATAGCTGGTCTACCTAGAAGTGGAGTATCTAGGCCTTGCACTACATACACGGTTTCAGTGGATACTGTTCCTCTGAACTTGAGATTCACTTTGCCAACCCCAATAACATCCAGTGGTCTTTTATCTGGCCCACAGAGTATTTTGGTTGGTTTTGTAAGTGCGATATTCTCGATTACCTGTTCAGTAGCTGGTAAAACCGTCACGTCTGCTCCAGTGTCACCTTAAAGTCTACTTCCTTACCGTGGACGTTGATTGTAACCATCCATGGTTTTGATCCCGATGATTTTATGCTTCCGATAAGACACAGTCAGCCTGGTTGTTGTCTAGGACCTCTGCGACTTTCTTACGACGAAATTAAACCTTAGCGAAGTGGCCCTGTATGCCGCAGTTGTTTGCATTTGGCATCCTTTGCTGGGCATGAGCCTCGGTTATCGGCATGGTTTTGGCTGTAGCCACACCATCTACAGTTTGTAACCTTGTTATTTACATTTTGATACCCCCTGTGGACTTCTTACCTTTGTTATCGTTTTTATACTTTGAAGTTTCTTTCTTCTTAAAGGTGGAATGCTTAGGCCTACTATTGCATTCATCCAGGGTAAGGTTAGGTTACTAGCACTAGGCCTACTAGGATCAGAATGTAGTACTAACCTTTGCCTAGCTATTTCCTCTGATAACCGAACTTGGGTGAGGGCCTTATCAAAAGTGAGCTTGGATCTAATTGCAGTTTGTCGCTTAGTCTCTGGTCGCACATGCCTACTATGAGAGCCATCAACTTCATTTCGTCTGCTAGATTGCCCCATTCACATGTCTTAGATAGAGTGTGAAGTGATGTTGTATAGGTGTCGATTGACTCACCTGGTTGTTGTTTTTCGCCGTAGAAAACATGCCCTTTCATATATCTTATTTCTCATAGGAATGAAATAATTCTCGAACTTTTGTACTACACATCATAGTCATCTTCCTCCTCCCGGGCAAGATTGAAAGAGGTTAGGTTCTCCTCTGCTCGATCACCCATTGTGTTATATAGAAGTGTTTACTTGCCTCTTTGAAGTCACAGATTCTAGTCCAGAACACGTCCTAAATCGCTCAAATCTTTTCCTCCACGAAGGCCATTCGTGGGTTGAAAAGAAAAGATTGAGGTGGGTCCACTTGGACCCGCCATGTGCTTTCGTTCTGCACACCGGGCGTCTGGTTTGTTTCTGCCATATTTACTTATATGTGTAACAGAATACTTTGAAATATATTTTAATATTTCCCTTATTTCCTTATCCGACCGTTGTCACCATGTTTTTACCACTTTGGTATTAGGATTGTTCGGATGATCGAGGATAAAGGTGAGTATGTTTTAGAAAACTGAATCACTTTTTGGACGGCCATTTATTCGTCTGCTCTTATACACCGCCTTTGTGACATATAGTGTCCTTCTAGGTAGCCGTGAGGTGCTCATTATTCAAAGCCGTGAGGCGGCACATTCAAATAGCCTGATGACACACTTGTAACTTAGTGGGTGGACTCCAACAAAGCAGTGTTTGACAACCTATTTCTACTATCCCCTCCCCCCCCCCCCCTTTGGGCAGGATCCACACAACCAATTTGTTAGATGTGCTGTGAGAACTAGAGAAAATTATAACTTGCATGAAGATTACTTTTACATGATATTTAGATAGTATTTTGGAATAAAATTACGAGATTATGTAATAGTAGTATTAAGTAAACATGGACTTGACCATTGAGCTTGACCCCATACAAACTAATTTTTGATGTTGGTTAAGTTTTCCATTGCCAAAAGAGTCTCACGAATGAATGGCAACTTGAAAAAGTGGCAAATTTATGCATATATTTTTATTCATATAGCCAACAGCTCAAAAATTTTTTTCATCATCATGAACATGTTTTTTGTTGATTTACACCTTCATGCACAAAGACTTGAGTCGGTAAGTTGCGGACGCAAATATAAAATCAATACAGAATACCTACCTGGAAAACAAAAACATAAAAAATAAAAAACATATAGGCCCACAAAGATAAAGAGTAACTGTAAAAAAAATATCAACATGCCCAGGTTATAACCACGAGAGGGTATATAATGAGATGTTGTAGGCTTTCACGACCCCGTAGATGTCTTCTGTATGATCCCTGGGCTGTTTCGTCGTGTCGATGATGAGGCACTGCTCGACGTTTCGCCACCCATGTTGGTGGCTTCTTCAAGAATGATGGGATGGATGATGAAGCAGGCTGTATATATACCTCCTGCTGGTAGATGAATCAACAGGTGGGGGACAGGGCCCTAACCAATGGGAACGCTCCTTGTCTCTCATTGGCTAGGCTCGAGTCCTACTCCGTCTTGTCAATAACTAACCCTATGGCTAGGCCAACATGCTTTTTTTTTTTTTTTTTTTTTTTTTTTTTTTTTTTTCCCGTTTGCACGGTTATCAAGGCTTCTTTCTAGTTCTTAGGCGTCCAGTCCACTCAGATAGTATCTCTTGATTTCTTGTAGTAATTGTTTCCATTTGTGATGTTGCTATTGCAGTTGCTGTGTTTACAATTGTTGTAGTTGTTGTTAAACATGGTGATTCATCTGGTATATTATTATTATTGATTGCCACCTCTGTGTCTATCCTTTCTTCATCCTCAGTGCTACTTTCTATACACCCCACCCACTTCAACACTGGGTCCCATGCACGGCTCAGTGGAAAACTGCTATCTCTATTGAAGTTATTCTTGTGTTTACGAATTTCAATCGCTTCCCGAACAAACGATTCCAACCAGTTATCTGCTTGACTAGGCCTTTGTTTTATCAAACTGTATCTGGTGGTCATTTCCTAAGGCATGGTCCGCTACTGCCGAGAGTCGTTGATGCCGTTTTTACATCGAGATCCCATCCTGGTTGCCTTGCGGTAGTCACATGGT